>PISW01011787.1:0-28093 GCA_004023785.1 Mungos mungo
ATAAAAATTAGAAAATGATAATAAATAAAAATAAAAACCCACCACTCAGAGAGTAACTTAGAAAGTGTTTACCAGATCTTATGTACTCACTGCTAGGCTTTTAAATATTTATAGCAAAAATGAAATACATTAACAAACTCAGTAGGCAATTCACCTCAAACGTACAATGGCAACATGGGCATTATATAAAAATTTACAAACTGAGTGTATAAAGTCCTAATAGAACAAGGAATCGGTAGTTCACTGTTCCAAAAATTCACTAGGTTTACTGAGGAAACTGTGCAGACATGCATTCTGCAAGGTGCTATAGCGGAATATAAAAAGTCCTTGTCTTCAAAGTCCTATCCTATACCCAAGTACAGCACAAAGCAGATTTAACTAAATGCTTTAACAAATATGTAGGCAAAGTTTAGTAAGAAAGCAGAAGATAATAGTATTGCTCCGATCAATAATTTTTGCAATTTGGTGCTGGAATCTCAGAATGTGAGCAGCATAAGTGAAAATCGCTCTGCAACCCACTCCAGGGCAGCGTTTATGGGACAACAGTCTCCTCACGTCGCTGGACTTCTCTTGTACAGCTCTACCTTATTCGGGGAACATCACCCACCCCCCCCGAGGAAACCGAAGGAAACAACCCCACAGAGAACACAGGTTAAACTATTACAGCTGACCCAGAAATAGGAGTGCATTTTCAAATCCCCACTTTAGTTACGAACCAACACTGATTCACAGGAGGACGGAAAAGAGTGTTAGAATTAACCGAGTTTCCAAGATGACACTTTAGAATGTAACTATGGTATATACTGCATCAGGGCAGCTGCGAAAGGAGGGAAAATCAACCGTGTCCTCAGGATAGCATCTAAGGAAGGAGCAGCAGGGATGAGTGTTAATAACACAGGTTCCTTGGCTACCATTTTAGGGACATACAGAAAGAGAGAAATTATAAGCAGCACTTTTGAGTGTGAATAACAACACAGCATTAAGGGAGATAAACTCTTATCCACAAAACCAACAAACCACAGTGAAACAGAAACAAAGAGAAACTCCAGGTCTCATGTGCCCTCTTTAGTTCAAGTGGGGGAGGAGGTGGCAAGGTGAAGAGAAGCGACTCAGCAGCAGGAAACTGGCAGCAACACCATGGCTACTGAGAGGGGACATCAGTCACTCAGATCACTAACTCAAGGACACCGCTGGCCTGCCAGGCCCAGCATGGCCCTTGGCCTTTCCTCATTCCAGCCTCATAACCACACCATGGGTTCATTTCATGGCTCATTTCAATGTTTTTCTAATGATGAGGAAACTTAGGTCCTAAAAAGTATGACTGACTTCCCCAAGTGCACAGTCAGGAGGGGACTGGACTCAGATGGGAACCCACAGCTACCAGCTCCAGAGCCTGCTTCTTGAGTGTGCACCTACGCCATCATGCCATCACAGGGGGAAGTGGTGCCACAAGGGCAGCCCACTCATCTGCCCGTGGCACACACCAGTCAGTGAGCGCGGGCTGCCAGACTGACACCGGTCACATGGCTAGTGACACAAAGTCAATGACAACGAGTGGGTTTTCTCAGCAATCTCCCAGGAGCCATCATGACACTGTACGACGTGAAGCCACTACTTGAGTTTAAAACATCCCTCTTGTTAACAACCTTTCCGATCCCTACCCAGCTCGGAGAGAGAAGCTAGTTAGGCTGAGACGCTGTGGGGGGATGCTTGCTTTCTGAAGGGTATTCACATAAGAGGGGATCTGGATGAATCACCTGTGCACTTGAACATCAACATCACTTAAAAATAAACACCTGTCCTCCAAAGTGAGACTTCTGTCTATAAAATTATCATGCTACTCTCCTGAGTTCAAAAATAGTTCATGTATCCTGGAACATATCTGATAAATAGCTCAAGAATCTGAAAAGAGCAGACAATTAAATACACCTGAAACTCCAGTTCTATTTTCTCACCATATAATATCTAACAATCTTGTTTTTGGACTCTGGTTACCAAATATTTAAATAAAACATAGCATCCCCATAAAATAGGTAACACTGCAATAACCTACTGCATATGGAAGTCATATTTCGAATAATGACATAATGCCTGCAATGTAATGCTCAACGAAGGATACAGCACATGCACATATATCCATACAGAGATTCAGAAAATCATCAAGAAGTTAGTAACGGTCCTCACGAGTTAGCAGGATGGAGGTGACTTTTTCCTCCCTACTCTTCTCCAAGGCTTGAAACGTTCTACGTTTCATATTAGAAAGACTCTGTGTTTATGAGAAATAAAGAAAAACATTAACTGCATTCACACTTAAAAATAGGTAAGAGAGGCACCTGGCTGAGTGTCCAACTCTTAATTTCTGCTCAGGTCATGATCTCACAGTTTGTGGGTTCGAGCCCCGTGTCGGGTTCTGTGCTGACAGCTAGCTCAAAGCCTGGAGCCTGCTTTGGATTCTGTATCTCCCTCTCTCTGACCCTCCCTGCTCGCACTGTCTCTGTCTCTCAAAAAGAAATAAAAACCATAAAAAAGAATAATTTTTAAAAAACCTACAAATGCATACTAAGACTAAAACTAGAATCACATATGGATCTGTATTCTTACCAACTAGTAAATTCTTGAGTTTTTAAGGCCCATCTAACTCATGTTTGTCTCTGGCACCTAGCAGGAGACCTGGAATGTAGCAAATGCTAGTAAGTGTTGGTTGAGTTAATAAATGAATGCATAAAGGCTCATTCCTAATCCCCAAGCATAAATCGAGCTACTTCCTTAAAATGTAATCTCTACGAAAAATTCACAAAAATAAACAGCTTCTTCAAAAAATAGGACTTTTTTAACACAAGAAAAATAAATGAATAAAAGTCAGTGATGGGGAGAAAGAGCACAAGTCACAAAGAAAACATGTTTAATGAAAAAATGATGGCACACAAAAGAACCGCCCCCCATACTGTTTTTCTAAGAACTGTGCCCCACCCAACTCCAAAAGAACACAAGGTGACTCAGTATTTAAGCACAATAAGATCATTAAAAAGAGAACAGTCTATTTGAGAGAAGGCGGGCGGGTACTTCCAGCCTCCAAGTAAGAAGCACAACAAACCAGCAATAATCTTGGCTTGTTTTTCCGGCAGCTGAAAGAAGAGAATTCCAGACCTCTGCACAAGAGCTTCCATTTTATGATTTCACAAGCTTAATTCTGAATACCTCACGATCTCCCCTTCCTCCAGCGCCGAAACACTGAGTCTCAAGAGGAGTATTTATATTACGCCTAGCGCAGGCTCCCTGTGAGCGGTGAGTCACCAGTGCCTTCTATCGCCTTCCCAAACAGCTCCCTCCAGGAGGGACAGCACAGGTGGGCTCTGATGTTCCCACCACAAGATATGCCTGCTTTCCCATTTGTGCACTTTCATCTTGCTGTTCCCACAGAATATAATACCATGCCCTTCTATTCTGAAATCTCCATAAATATGTCTACATGTATCCCCTCCCCACTAACCATCCTCTAACCACCATGGCACTGGGGCCATCACATCTGGCCTATCTACCCGAAAGACAGCACACACATAAAACCAGATTGACCTTTTATACTTCTGCATATAATAGGTCCTCAGATCTTAAAAAAATTTTTTTTAACATTTTTATTCTTGAGATAGAGACAGTGTAAGCAGGGAAGGGGCAGAGAGAGAGAGGAAGACACAGAACCTGAAACAGGCTCCAGGCTCCAAGCTGTCAGCACAGAGGTCGACATGGGCTCGACTCACAAACTGTGAAATCATGACCTGAACTGAAAGTCAGAAGTCCAACCGATTGAGCCACCCAAGCACCCCCGGATCTTTAAATGGATAAAGGGATTCATCTGAGGCAGCACTGTGTCATGGAAACTAAAAAAGATAACGGTTTAGCAAAATATAATAAAATGCAAAACACTACAAAAAATACATTCTAAAATATATTCATAGTATCATGATGCTATGATGAAATGAATGTAATATACAACAAACCATTCTATACCTTGAAAGTCTTGACCATAACATAAATATGTATCAATACGTTGAATCAAAGAATTTAGAATAACTCACAGAAAAACATACATTTAAGCTATTTATATCTTTGAAGCATGGTTACTATGTCATTCATTTAGAATTTCTTTAGCCATTATGGTATCAACACTTACAGTAACATTAAAATCAAGGTAAAAATATTTACCTCCTTAGTTTTCATTCATAAGCCCATTTTTCATTAAATATTCTCTTAAATATAAATGCCTGCAAATTTAAGTTGGAACAATAATTTTTAAAGTTGATAAAAGTTTTACACTATGTTGTACACCTGAAACAGTTATATAACAATATACCGGAATTAAAAAAGTGAATAAAATGAAAAGTCACAACAGTTTTAGCTGGAATTCTGTAAGCAAGGACATATGTATGGCTTACTTTGTATTGTAACTAATTTTCTTTCTCATGTATTTTAAAAAAACTCAATGTTTATAATACTTTTCAAAAATTTATTACTTTTTAAAGTTTATCTTGAGAGAGCATGTGAACGGGGGAGGGAGGGAGAGAGGGAGAAAGAGAATCCCAAGTAGGCTCTACACCACCAGCAATGCAAAAAATCCAAACAGGGGCCTGAACCCATAAACTGTGAGATTACCACCTGAGCCGAAGTCAGACACTCAACTGACTGAGCCACGGAGACGCCCCTATTTTTTCATTTTAGAGAGAGACCGTGTGTCCACAAGAGAGAGCAGGAGAGGGATGAAGGGAGACTCTCAAGCCGGCCCCACGCTGAGTGCACAGCCTGACTCGGGGTTCCCACAACCCTGGGATCATGAAGTGAGCAGAAATCAAGAGCCAGATGCTCAACAGACTGAGCCACCCAGGTGCCCCTAATACTTTTTAATAAGCACTATTGAGATATAATGTACATAAAGGCAAATGAAAAATTAAGATTTCAATGATGGCACTTTACTAAGGGCAAAAGGCTATGTTAGTCTGACTCCCCAAGATCCTGTAAGTCTACTTTAACATAGGAAAATTCCTTTGGAAACTTCACCTACATACCTCCCTCATCCCCAAGATATGTTGGCAATCATCCTCCAAGCTCACATGGCCCACTGATACACATCTGAAGGGTTTCATGACTGAGTTTTTACTAACTGTAGTAAATGACCTTTTCCTAACAGCAACTAGCCTCTCAAGGTCCTGAAAATCTGGTTTCCAAAATACCTTAGAGACTTACACTCTCCCTAATCCCCTCCCAGTCAGTCACTCTTCATAACCCCAGGGTAGCTCTTTCTGCCCAGAGGTCATGTCTCTGTGCTTTAAAACAAAACAAAACAAAACAAAAACCCCACCTTTGTACACCAAACACATTTCAAGAATTCTTTCTTGGCCATCAGCTCCAGATCCCTTTCCCCATTACTCCAAAACCACATCAATACAATTCACTCATTTATTTTTTAAAATATAATTTATTGTCAAATTCACTTACATACAGCACCCAGTGCTCATCCCAACAAGTGTCTTCCTCAATGCCCATCACCCACTACAATTTGCTCATTTAAAGTGTACAACTCAGGGGTGCCTAGGTGGCTCAGTCAGTTGAGCGCCTGCCTTCGGCTCAGGTCATGCCTTCAGCTTACAGTTTGTGGGTTCAAGCCCCAAATCGGGCTTGTTCCTATCAGTGTGGAGCCACTTAGGATTCTCTGTCCTCCTCTCCCACTCACAATCTCTCAAAAATAAAAATATTCGAAGTGTACAATTTCAATGGTTTTTAGCATACTCACAATGTCTGATATTATTCAAAGTTAAATGTTGTAACCAA
Organism: Mungos mungo; assembly: GCA_004023785.1. NCBI lineage: Eukaryota > Metazoa > Chordata > Mammalia > Carnivora > Herpestidae > Mungos > Mungos mungo. The sequence goes on from PISW01011787.1 coordinate 5,821, forward strand.
TGTAGAGATCATGAAAACCTCCAGAAAAGATAGATTCACTAGGCCTAACAAGAACACTACAGGTTTTTCAAAATTGGTTCTTTGCAGGAGATCTGTATTTTACAAGCACATTTAACATAACATTAATATACACCATATATTTCTAATTCCTATATTTATTTATATTTCAGTCCTAGTTCTATATTCTCCCATCTCAAAATGTAAAGTGAGACTAATATTAATTTAAAACAGAAGTATTATTAAAACCAGAGCATACAAATTGATGAATGCATATATCCTAAATTTAAATTCATTTTTTAGTTTTTTTTTTTTAATGTTTATTTCTTTTTGAGAGAGAGAGGGACAGAGAATGAGTGGAGGAGGGACAGAGAAAGAATCTGAAAAAGGCTCCAGGCTCCAAGCTGTCAGCAATGAGCCGGACATGGGGCTTGAACTCACGAACCATGAGATCATGACCTGAAACGAAGTCAGCCGCTTAACCTACTGAGCCACCCAGGCACCCCAGCTTAAACTAAAAAAAGATATTAGCGCTTTATGTGTGCCACACTTGGGGCATTCTGTTCTACTTAACGAAGCATTTAGTCCGTGTACTCGGAGCTCGGCAGTGTGCACAGTCCTCTGTGAACACAGCAGCAGTGCCAGTATCAATTAAAAAACCCGAAGCAGCATCCGCATCCCTATCACAGCCATCAGGAGGGCTCTAACCTCTTTTCAAAGCACATATTTACTCTAGGATCTAAGTGCTAAAGTTGCAACCACAGTTTAAAATAGCTCAACTGTTGTTCCGGATTTAGCTACATGGACTATGTTCTGTTACAAATCTTCATCAAATTTCATTAAAGTCAAGGATTAACACTGAGAATAAAAAATATTTGCCGTTCCTTCACATGAGACCAAAGTGTCTTCTTTTCTCTTGTTCGTTTGATTCTTAGCCCATATGTATTCAGCTCTGGCTAGAGATCAATCATGGACTTCTCAGAACTATGGGAAGAAAGCTCTCCTCCCCAAAAGGCTTATACACAAGTCACAAGAGTATAGAACAGCCTAACAGGGAAGCTGGGGTGCTTTAAATCTTAATCATGAAAGCACGAGAGTAATAAAAGATCAAGTGTCCAAAGAGGTAAGTAGTACTGTATGTGATAGGTTTCGGTCTCTCTCGTTTAAAAAAAAAAAAAAAATGAACGTTTATTTACTTTTGAGAGAGAGGAGGAGACCGAGAATCCCAAACAGTCTCCAGGCTCGGAGCTGTCAGAAGTGAGCCCGATGTGGGGCCTGAACCCAGGAACTGTGAGATTACGACCTGAGCGGAAGTTGGACACTTAACTGACTGAACCACCCAGGCACCCTAGGGTTTCTCTTTATTTGCAGTCATACAATCAGCATTTATTGGCAGCTTACAGTAAAAGCAGGAAAGGGGCAGACTTCACCCCACCAAGGTGCCACAAGTATAACAGAATGCCCCAAGTGTGGCACACTACAATTTGCTCATTTAAAGTGTACAATTCAGGGGTGCCTAGGTGGCGCAGTTATTTCAAAGAAATAAAAACAGCAGTGGAAAATTGTCTTTATTCAACTCTTTAAAGTCTCTCCAAGAATATTCCTCACCTGTAGTCTAATTTCACAGGGCCCAATTAACACAGGGTGGACACCCACCAGCATGAAAAAAGGCCAATCTACAATCTATCAACCCAAACTTTTCCCTTTTTATGGGGAAAAAGAGTGAAGAATAACATGGTTTATATAAAAGCTACAGAACCAAAGTCTTACAGGATTATCACATGTTAAGTGAGAGCCACTTTTCATATCCTTAATTACAAATGGTATGTATTTTTTCTCAAAGTAGTAACACCTCATTTTCCATATCCAATATAAATCGTTACTTGACAGATAGAAACAGTCAGCGAACACACCCACAAGTCCGGTTAGGAAGTGAGTACCACAGCAGTTCAGGTTTTCCTATGCCCCACCCATGAATCATAGCTGTCAATGACACACCATGAAAACATGAGCAGATATATCCTATTCAAAGCAAGATACTGCTGCAAAGTCCAGAACCCCAAGTACCAAAGTACAACCGTAAAAATCCAATTATTACTAATGTAGAAATCATAACTTTTCTTACATAAAGCTGCTTCTACTGTTGATCTGCTTCCTAGCTGTGGCGGAATAATAGGCATACTTCTAGACAGTGTGATGCACTGGTTTTATTATGAAAGTAACAAACGGGTATTACAATTTATTGTATTAAAATATCTCCCTCAAACCCCACACTCGTAATGCTTTTCTTGCATATGATCACTGTGAAATTTTATGTGAATCCAGAAGTTTTCTAAGCATTGCAGACATGTTTATGTGTGTGTGTGAGAGAGACGCACACAAATACAAAGTTCGAATAAACAAATGAAAAGATATGAAGAAAATATACTTCTATGAGATGAACACCTTGCTTCATCAGATTAAGTCACAAAGAAGAAAAACCCAAGAATCTCTGGCTAATCACCCTTTTATTCTGTTTAAAAAAATAAAAATTAAAAAAAAAGGAATTTGTCCCGTCCTTCAATATGGTGTTTTCTCATTTACTACGTGAAACTTGTGTGAATACCACAAGGATATTTACAAGCAAATTAGGTATTAGCCAAATGCCCGAACACCATTAATTCCTGTGAATTTCAACCCTGATCATGCCAGCTGTTTTGGAAAACGTACCTACTCTGTTTTTAGCTACTTTCTGACTCCTCTAGAATCTTGGTGTAACACAGACACAAATGCCACTTACAAGTCCTGCATTTCAAAGTGCCTTCCAGGCCTGGTCACGGACTTGTTTGCACACGCCCCTCGCCTTTCCTGCTTCAAGCTGAAAGCGGCGGTTTTGGGTCTCCAGTATTATGGGGCCACAGAGTCACGGCGTCTGGACAGAACGTGAAATCTCCAAGCTCCCTGACTATGAGGTTCTCTGCGCAACTGCTGTTTGTCACCCAACGCGTCTCCGTGGGCTCCTGCCGGCCTCGGGTCACACACTGCGTGCCCGACGCCCCACGTGCCTTAGGACTGGAAACAGCGCTCATTCTCCACGCCCTTCTCTCCCCTAAAGGAAAATGACCCTTCTGACACTCACTGGCGGGCCATACTCACACCCAGTTTACACCGAGCCTCACGCGAACATCATTTAAAAAGCAGCACCATTTTCTGTCACCTGAACTGTGACAGCAACTCACGGGCCAGGCAGAATCAGGGAGTGACCAGAAAAAGAGGACACCCACTGCACTAGTTCCCTTACCGCAGAAATAAATTATGCAGACAAACCGCCGGAGGTAAAAATAAAATAATCAATGTCAAGACTCTTGCTCTTAGCGCAAAAGTTCCCGAGTCCCCCCTCCCGGTTCAGTCGGAATCGCGTTCACCAGTTCCCGACTCCCCCTCCCAAAGTCACACTGGAATCCAATTCACCCTATGCGGAGTCTGACGTTACTCGAGGGAAAAAAACCCCCAAAGACTTTCAATCATCTTAACATCAGCAGACCTTCTGGAGGACCGTCCCTGCTTCCCCTGCGTCAAAAATGATCAGGAAAGGACACTCTTCCCAGAGCAAAAAAAGCCGACGTCCCCAGAAGGACCGCAGGGCCGCGCCGCCGCCGCCCGGAGCGCACGTTCCGGGGCGCGCAGGGGAAGGGCCGGGCCCCGCGCGGCCCGCATTCACCGGCGCAGCTCCGCGCGCCGCGGGGGGCGCCGGGGTGGGGGGCGCGGAACGGGCCGTGGGGCTGCAGTGACCCGGACGGGCGGGAGCGGCCACACTGGCGAGGACGCCTGACAGGTACAGGGGGCGGGGAGCCGGGCGGAGGTCGGGACACCCCAACCCCGTCGGTCGGGCTCGGAGTCCGCGGAGACTGACGGGCCGGGCGGACCGGTGGCCCCAGGCGGGGCGGGGCCGGGGTCCCGGCGGGCACCCGACCCCGGCCGGGGAGGGGACCGGCACTCACCCAGGCCGGCAGGTCGCAGGCGCGCACCCCCAGGCGCACGGCGCGCTCCTCGTCCTCCAGCAACGCCAGCGCGCGGCACAGGCGGGTCGCCTTGAGGCCTCGGCTCCTCCGGCACCACACGAGCAGCCCGAGCGCCAGCAGCACCCAGCTGAAGCTCAGGCCCAGGTAGCCCAGCGCGTACACGGGCAGCAGCAGCGCGAAGCTGCGCGCCAGCTGCGCCAGCAGCCCCGCCACGTCCACGCTCAGCGCCGCGCCCGGGGACTCGGCCGGGGCAGCGCCCGCCTCGGGGCCACGGTCCCCGGCGCCGCTCATCGCGCAGCGCTCGAGTCCCTACTCGGCCGCGGCGCCTCAGTCCGCGTACCAGCGCCCCTCTGAGGGGACCGCGCGGCCGCAACCGCCCGCCCGCGCTTCCGCCCGCGGGCGGCGTACGACGCAAGCACGCAAGCTGGGCGGGGCGGCGGCCGGGCGCGGCCCTGGGTCACCACGCGGGGCGGGCGGGGGCTGATGGGTGACGTCATCGCGCGGGCACCACCTGAGCCTGGAGTGGGCGGCGTGAACGTGAACATCATCGCGCGGGTTGGGCGCCACTGAGGCGGCCGGGCGAGGCCCTGGACCGGAGCCAGACACTCACGCTGTGTGGGCGGGGCCGGGCTGCTACCTCATCGCGGGGGCGGGGCTGGCGTGGAAAACAGCGTACGGGGTGCGCGGAGCGCCGCTGAAGGGCGAGGCGCGTCGTCACGGGGGGGGGGGGTGCCACTGTGGCGGCAGAACGCGGCCCTGAGTCCGGGGCACGTACCTGCGCTGTGCGAGCGGGCCTACTCGCTGCCGCTTCCGCAGGGGCGGGCAGGCAGCCCTAGGAAGCGGGAGCGGGCGGGGCCTGCCGTGACGTGACCGCGCGAGGAGGGTGTGGCCCGGCCGGCGGCTCGGTGGCCGCGTCACCTTGGGGCGAGCTCCCTGGAAGGCTCCTGCGGAATGAGAAGTGCACGTTCCAGTGTTGTGTGTTACGCTTGCCCGCTTTAGGAAGTTCCTAAGGTTAAGCCGAAGCGCACTCCTTAGTGGTTTTGATAGATGACATTCTGGTCGTGCTGGTAACGCCACAGCCCCGGATATCTCCCAGCTGTTCTAGAGATGTGAAAAATGCAACAGGGTAGGTCTGCTTTTGTATGTATAAAATGGAGAGTTTGGGCTTGAATACGTGCCCGAGGTGAATCCAGCACTTGCACTCCTTTTTATTTTCTTAAGTTTATTTATTTATTTTTGAGGGAGCGCACGTGAGCCGAGGAAGGGCAGAGGGGGAGAGGGAGAGAATCACAAGCTGGCTGCGCACTGTCAGTGCAGAGTCCGCCCCGGGGCTCCATCTCCCAAACCTAGAGATCACGACCTGAGCGGAAAGCAAGACGAAGTGGTTAACGGACTGAGCCCCACCCCCTTGCCCCCTAGCGTTTGTGCTAAGTAGAACGCTTTGTAGTTTCCTTGAAAGATGATATCACGGCAGACTCCCTGTTGATTAACAGAGAGAGAGAGAGAGAGAGAAGCAGAAGAAGAGAGAAAAATCTTAAGTAGGCTCCATGGTCAGTGCAATGCCGGACGCGGGCTCAATCCCACGACCCTGGGATCATGACCTGAGCCCAAGTCAAGACTTCTGACTGATCCACCCAGGCGTCCCCAGGCTCCCTGCTTAAAGTACTCATTTAGACCCCACTTGTGATTCCTGAGAAGAAATCACAGCCCTTGGTTACTTTATTTTCCAGTAAACTCAACCAGGGTAATTCCCAATTAGGCGTTTTTGAGCATAATGAGTTCCAAGGAAATTTTAATTCCATTTATAACGATAGAACTAATTTTTTTCCTCTTCTTCTTCTTCTTCTTCATATCTTTGTGACTGGCGACCTTGATCATCCTCAGGAAGGGCAGCGACTTCAGTGATGAGAAATAAAGCGTACCTACATGTTTTTAAGCCTTTGATTTCATGTGTTCCTCATGTGACAGGTTCTTCCCCACCATATGGCAAGGATTCTGGGTAATAACTTGACAACTATGCAGCTACAGGGACAAAGCCTGGTATCTTCAGGACAAAACCTTGCCATTCAGTAGACCACTTTGCTGTGCAGATAGGAGAGGAAAAGCCCTAAAGACAAGAGGACTGCCAACTGAAGGATAAACTGCCATCGCTGCCCCGTTAGACGCCACGAACCAAAGACTTGCTGCGAACTGGAGCTTTTGGGGAGGGGGAAGCACTTGCATGCATTGATGGCTTTGCCAAAGTCTGATTAATAATTCAGTTAGGTTTTCAGTTCCGTGAGGACAACACCCGTATTTATTATGTTCATCGTTATGTCTCCAGGCTAGCACGCTGCCTGGCAGAGCAGGCACTGCGTGAATAAACCATACCTCCCTGCTGCCCCTATCTTCGGGTTCCAGATGTAAATTATGTGTGCCTGTGTGTGTGTGTGTGTCCATGGAGATATGTAAATATATCTCGTATCAGAAACATTGCTTTAGGGTCTAGAACAGTCAACTTTGGGCAAGGACACTAAATCAAGCAAGGGTAGAAGTGGTTTTCCTTTTCTTACTCTTCACCAAATTACATTGTTGTAAATATATAGAATAGCAAGTCTCAAACCTTTTCCTCTGCAACAGCTAAATGTTTTAATGCCACCTCTCCCTTAAGACTAAGTTACAATCTTATGACAAATAATTACTTTAACACAGGAAGGAGCTTGAGCTTTTCTGTCCTATGGTCTTCCCTCTAAAAATCTGTAAACCAGAAAGAATTGAGTGAACACAAGCCACATGAAAAGTCGTGCACGTTCGCTATAGGTTATTTGACCTGAGCAGCTTAGGGATGTAAAATGCACTGAAGAGAAGTGCCCACGTTGCACACCAATCAACCTCCCAGCCTCAGCTGCCTCTGTGACCCCATTGAACTTCCCTGTACTTCATCACACCAGCAAGGCAGAACGCATCTCATTCTGTATGGGGTTTAATAACAGACCCAGCTTGGTGCTTAGGTTTTTGCTAGAGTTCCTTGTACCTCTTTATGTTACCCCCTTCCTTACCTTCAGTGCTGATACTTCTCCAGTGAAAGGCACTGCTTTCTCAGAGGAAAGAAGAACATTGTGAGTGATCTAGTAAAAAACTATAAAGTTCCAGCCTCTGCCCTCAACCTTTCCAGTTTCAGAGAAAAGTGCTGCCTCCTGTTTAAGTTCAGTCCTTTCTGCTTTGTTTCGCACCCCTTCTCCCCTAGGTCTGGGCCTTATCAACTATCCTGTCCACCTGTTCTACCTCTTCCTGTCCTAGCTCCTTCCCTATCCCCTCTACAGAGGTTTCATCGTAGAGGATGGGAGCACATTTTGCCTCTCTTCCTATCATACTACTAACCAGGACTCTTTTTGCCCAAACTCACCAAGACTCCTGTTCCTGTTTCAGAGATGCTCCTTTGGTGACGTGGCCACACATTCTTTACTGTCCGAGCCACCTGAGTAGGTTCTGTGCTGTGCAACCAGAAGAATCAGAAAAGGCTTGGTCCTTTTTGCCTAGATGATTACAGACTGGCAGGCCTTTAGTCCTGCGCTCTTTAAAAGTCCACAGAGACTTACTCTCCCCCCCGTGGAGGAGGCAGTGGCAGGCAGACTCGTCAGCCCGGTTATGCTAGCAAAGAGACACCTATATCGATGATAAGGAAAGCCAGGTTTCTTGCTGTTGGAGAAGATCTTACAAGTAAGCACAGAAAGGAGAGGGCAGAAAGAACCTTGATGTGATGGATTTGACTTGGAGGAGTATGAACTCACGTGTTTCGTTACATATGCACAGAGAGACCTAAAAATACTTTCTATTTATGCCTTCTGAGAGTGTCCAGATGCAGTGGTACCACAGTACCAATAAGCACAAATAACTCCCAGATCCTGGCTTCCAAGATCCATACTATTCTCCAATAAAAGGAACTGGAGACCTCTGGAGAAATAATTGACTACAGGGCTGGGCAGTAAAAATACAAGATAAGCCTGGAATATTTTGTTGTGCCAGGAGGTATAAAAATGCTCAAAGAATCATGTAAGGTCAAAGGACATGGGAAGCAACTTGAAGGGCTCTTGCTAATTAAATCTGGAACTATCTAAGCAGCAAAATCGAGGATGACATTGGCAGATTACGAGCCAGGGAGTGAAGTAGGAACCCATAAGTCCATTCTGATGTAGATGAATAAGCAAGTGATGGAAAGCACAGAAAATAAGTCACTGGAGTCAAAGAAATGGAAAATCCCCACTTAGCAGTCACTGTAGAGTAAGAGTGAGTTATCAAAGGAGGCTAAGTGCAGTAGGTGAGCTTTGATGAGGGATAATTCTAGAATGCTTTCTACAAGATACTTAACCAATTTAAGGGAAAGAGGAGCACAGCAGCATTTCTGGGACATTTTGCCAGAGAGCTTGAGAAAGCTTGACCTGAGTATAGGGACTCAGGACAGATGCCATGTAGGGTCCCCATGTTCTTACTGAGGAATAGATTATTCCAGATTGCAAGCGACTGAGGAGACACTACGTGCCACGCGTGTTCCTGTGTGGAACCTGGGCTGTAAAGGAGAAGAAATGCTTTGGGGACAATCAGTGGAACGGGGGGTGGGGGGGTGTCGATTGCACAACAGAGTTGTATCCGTGTTGACTTCCTGACTGGAGGGTTATGAAGTAGAGGCAGTCCCTGTTTTGGGGAAACACACCCTGGAGTATTTCAGAGTGATGAGTAATCGTACCTGAAGCTCTTTGTCCAATCGCTCAGGACAAGTCTAATGGTAACAGCTAAGTGTATGTGTAGACAGATGAATGCTAGACGAGAGACCAGGGGAGCAAATGTGTCAGGCGCTTTGTGGTGGGAATCTGGGCGATGGAGACCGGCGTGCTGTGTACTTGTTTATTTTCTCCAAGTTTGAAATTACTTTGAAAGTCATTTTAAAAAGTCCGGATTTTGACCAAATGGCCAATTCAAAATGCAGATTTGATTGAATCTCTTCCATGCTTTGGTTTCCATCCCTCCTCTTCATGACAAACGGCACATGTTTACGTCTGACTCTCCTTCTTGCCTCACCTCCAGACCTGGGGTCTACGCTGCTGTTAGCACTGCTGTCTGCGTCGCACTCCCTCCCCAAACCTGCTGTCACCTGTCTGTGCCTGCGCGCCTGCTGTCCTCTGAGTGTGGGCCGCGCTTCTCCCTCTGCCCTTAAGCAGAATTCCAGTTCATCTTTCAAAAACCAGTTTGTATATCTCCACCTCTGGGAAGCCCTTTGTGATATTTTAGTCCTTGAGTTTACCCTTTCTGTGCCTGATGCTCACAATTACACTTATCCGCTGAATACAACTCAGCCCTCAGGAGCCCAGAGGCAGCTCTGTACATGTGACGGGGAGCCCTGATGTTCTTGGAGGAAGTCCAAATTAGATGGTACATATTAGAACCTGCAACCGAAGCCATCTATCAAGTCCCAAGCCCCATGTCGGTTTCTGTCGCCATTGAAGATGATATTTGCATTGCCTCACTGGATCCTCCACTCAGGTCTCATGAGGTGAAACCAAGTGTTGGCTTCACTGTGACCTCCTCTGGAGACCTTCAGCTCAGACCCCTCCCAAGTTCACTCAGAGTGTTGACAGATTTCAGTTCATTGCAGCTGTAGGGCTCAAGTCCCTGATTTGTGCTGGCTGGCAGCCAGGAGTCACCTTCTGTTTCTTCCACGTGCCCCCTCCTCCCACCCCTCCGAGTGTGGTAGTTTGCTGCTGCTTCTAGGACAGTAGGAGTGTTTCTTAGATGAATCGCCTTCTTTGAAAGTCAGGACCACTCATGATAATCTCCCTGTTGACCAGTTAGTCAACTGATCAGTAAACTGACCATAGGAGTAGATCCCGTCACATTTACAGGCTCCGCTCACACTCAAGTAGAGAGTTAAACAAGAGCATGGGCGCCAGGGACAGGAATCTGTGACCAGAGTTCTGCCTACCACAATCTCTTCATTGATGGAAGTGCTAATAATTTATAGATTTTTAAAAGAAGGCTCTAATTTTGGTATCCCACCTATTTTCATCTGCTCAAAATGCTTATAGTTTAGGTGCTAACATATAATAACTTGTTAATAACAACACTGTGGGCTTAGTTTGCCACCGGCATTGTTCTGAGTACTTTGCATAATTGCTTATGTAATCCTCACGATGCTCTACAGAGTAGACACCTTATAATACCCATTTTACTGAAGAACTAATTGAGGCACAGGTAGTAAAATGAACTCCCCAGGGTCACACAGCCAGTGAGGGGCTGATCAGACTTCTCACTAGCACATTAGCACATAAATTAATCCACAGGTAGGTTTTGTATCATACCCACATACACAGACATTACAGTGACACCAAATTTAGCTGACCTGGAAAACCAATGAGTTTGGGACAGGAAAGTTCTTGACTTTTGTAACAAAGTTGCTTATTACTGTGAATAAATGTTTTGTTTTTATCATAACCTGGAATTACAAGCTGGTTTACAGTCTAGTGAGGGAGATGGACAGACATGTCCAAATTCTGGAAAAGTAGATGTAGTAGAACTGTAACAAACCATCTGGACTGAATGTGAGCAGGGGAGGGTCTGTGCAGGGGCGCGGCAGCAAGGGCTCCAGGGGGATTGAAGCAAAGCTGTCTGGGGGAAGGGGCAGCAAAGCGGCTTGTGCAGTGGCCACCATGAGGCCGCGCAGTGTGTAGGGCCCCGCAAAGCCCCCACTCTTGGCTTCCACTCATCTCCCGCCCACCTGTCTTACAGCATTCTAGTCCCCTTTTAATGACTTACCATTGCCCAATAATGCTTTGAATTTTCATGTCCTGCCATTCAGAGCCCCTTTACCCCCTGGCCATGTTCCCTTTCGAGCCTCCTGTCTGACCATCTCACGCCACCCCATGCCCCCTGCCACCTCCACTCACATACCCTGTGCTAGAGACTTGGTACACTCCACACGGAGGCCACTTGCCACATGGGGCTTTGAGCACTTGAAATGTGGCTAGTCTGAATGGACGTGTGCTGTAAGTGTAAAATACATGCTGGGTTTAGAAGAAAAGATAGCATTTTATATGTATCGGGTTAAATACATTATTAAATTTGATTTCACCTGCTTATTTTGCTAGATAATGATTTCTGTGGCTCACATTCTATTTCTACTGCCCAGCACTGTTCCAGGTACCATTTCTGTATTTCCCAGAAGTCTCCAGAGGCTCCTTTCTTTGCGCTTGTCCACATGTTTGCGTTCCCCTCAAGATGTTCTTTCCCAGCCTCTCTGCTGGGGAGATTCTGTGCGCCCTTCCCAACCTCAGTCCTTTCTTCCAGACAGCCAGCTGTCAGCTCCTCACTCACGGCCTTTTAGGAGTAGCTCTCACGGGTTCACATTATCTAACAGCTGTTTGTCTGTTTGTCTGTCCTAGCAGTCACCAGGTCACCAGCCACCAGAGATCCATAGAGTGCTTCTGTAGTTTTCCATCTCTAGCCCTGAGTCACTTCCCAGGTCATCAAGTGAACTTAGGAAGGCATCTATGGAATGAACACAGTAGAAGAAATATTACAACATGAAAGGTAACTGCTCATCAAATGAGTTATGTAGAAAAGTATTATTTTAGGAAGTCTGAGGAGAGAAAGACTGTTCTTGCTCCCTCTGTTGGCTCTTATTCAGCCATGTGGTGGGTAGAGTAGTAGAGAAGAGACTGCATTCGCCAATCCTGTGAATATGGTGCATCCGGGGAGCTTTAGGTCATTCTGTTTGCTGAGGAAGGAGTGTAGTCCAGAAAGAGAGCCAAGGTGGGAACGGAAGCAGGGAGTGAGCTGCAAAGGGGGCCGTGTGCAAATACGGGGCAGAGTCAACACAGGATTATTGTGAGTCTGGTTTCACTTGGGAGGTGACGGGAAAGGGTTTACGGGCCACACCCAGGTTAGTCGTGCAGTGTGCGTGACTTTGTCTAAAGCTGTGGCTGTGACTTCATCTTCATATTCAACAGAGCCTGAAGCTGGTCCAGAATCAGCTGTTCTCTTGACTTACAAAGAGTGACATAGTGGAACGGACTTTGGCATCTGACCATCCACCAGCCTGGCTTTGTGAGTGCAGGCAAGTCAGTTAGCCTTTATGGCCTTCTGCCTCCTCATCGGAAAAACACTAACATGTCTACTCATGGGGATGCCACGAGAATTAAGTGAATGGCTAAATGGCATGTTTTAGTTTGGTTCCTCACTCAGAGCAATTCCTAAATATAGGTATCACTGAGGCCACCTTTGTTACCTTTCTTTTGTGTTATGTTTTTCCTATGTGCTAATGAGTAAAAATGAAAAAAGTAGTAGTGATATGCCCAGGACCAGGGTACACTTACATAGAAAAGGTTTTTTGGATCTGTTTTTAATTTCTCTAAGGCAAGAAGCTAGGTATATGGCCTTTGTCTGGAACAAAGTAGATAGATCCATAAAACTGTAAGCTGGTTCCTAACATGTGGTTCAATAATACAACACCTGCAAAACAAATTTTGCATTTACAGGAAAGCATAATATCACAAGCAAAGACTATCACATGCTCACTGAGGTACTTCTTAACACATGATTTGAGACGTTGCTGTGTGCATGAAAACATTAAGTGGAATCTTTTCTTTCTTTCTTTTTTTTAAAATGTTTTTATTTGTTATTTTTGAGATACAGAGCATGGGGGAGGGGCACAGAGAGAGAGGGAGACAGAATCCAAACCAGGCTCCCGACTCCCAGCTGTCAGCACAGAGCCTAACTTGGGGCTTGAACACCCGAATGGTGAGATCATGACCTGTCAGCCATTTAACCGACTGAGCCACACAGGTGCCCCAAGTGGAACCTTTTCTTAGTTACATTTGCATACAAACAAACCCGAAACAGTTTGTGGAAATACAGCAAAAAGTCAGTTATAATGTTCATCACTGGAATTGGACCATCCCTCTTCAGTCTCAAACCTTTAAGATTGGCTTTTATAGTAAGCTTCAAAGAAAATAATTCTGCTAAAATAAGCCTGAGATGTAGAATATTTGTCTTAATGTTTACTTCTGGCCTCTTGTCTTTTATAAAAAATCATTCAACAATTACGTTTTCAAATACTTTATGATTCCGAGTATCTTACAGGATGTGTAATATCAAACGATATATATGGGGAAATAATTTCTAAGATGCAAAACTATATACAGATGAAAAGCTCTTCCCTAATCTGTATGTTTGTTAAGTCGAATTTCAGGATGCTTCATTTTCTTGCTTCCTGGGACGTGAGATTGCTTCCTGATGCTGTTCCAGGACCCGAAATACCGCCCTCCAGGTACCTGGCCGGTGGGCTCTGAGGAGCAAAGAACCCAGGAGATTGAGTTTAGCGGGTTAAGCCGCAGCTGGCTCAGAAGCTGTGCCTCAGTTTCCTCGTAGCAGCTCCGGATGTCCAGTGACCCGGCTCAACTGCTGGTCCTCCCAGCCAGGACAGAGCGTCAGCCCAGCTCAGTCCCCGCACTGAGGCCTACACCCCCCACCCAACCGATCGCTGACAAGGCAGTAGACCCCAGCTTCGGCCCCTTCCTTTACGCCTCCCTAGGCGAGGCCAGGGTTGCTGGGGCAGGGGGTGGGGTGGGGAGCGGGTGTCAGACGGGCCAGCGATCGCTCGGTCCTCTGCTGTTTCTGCCTGTCAGTTGCTAGGAGTCGGGGAAGCACAGGCGCTCCGGGAATCGCCGCGGGGCGTTCTGGGACAGCGGTGGCCCGGCGCTCCTCTGCTCGTGCCTGCCAAGTGCTGGGGGCCGGAAGAGCGCAAGCACGTAGGCGCAGCCGCAAGGCGTGCCGGGAAGCGGTGGTTCGGCGCTCCGCTGCTCGCGCCTGCCAGTTGCTAGGAGCCGGGGACGCCGGCCCGGCGGCCGCGGCCTGTGAGCGGCGATGGATCCCGGGAAGGTGGGTGCGAGTGGACGGTTCGCGGGGCCGGTCCCGGGGTCGGAGGGCACGGTTGTCGGCGTCCCGGCTTGCTTCCTGCCGTTGTCGCGTCTCGCGCTGGGTGTTGTAAGAGTTGGTCCGGGGCCGGGGGTAGCAGGGCTTGCGCGCGTTGGGAGCCAGGTGGTGGCGTGGACTGACGGAAGTCCAGAGTGCTGGACTCGCGAGTGACGGGACGGTGTCGCTCTGCTGTGGTCACCCCCTTCTCCTCTGCCCTTCGTTAGCACCCCCGCGCCCAGCTTCAGAGAGCGGGCATGTAGTGAAGTAGCTGGAGTTTGAATTCTGGCTTATGTACTTCTTTCATGTAATCGGGAAAATGACGTCACAAGTCTTATTCTGTAGTTCATAAGATTGGGACATTAATAATAGCAACTTCTTAGGTGTTTATGAGGAGTCAATAATAAAAGTGGTTAGAAAGGTGTTTAAAACAGTGTTACTAATATTCGGTAAATTTTATTTTTCTCGTGTATTGATTCCTGAACGGTAAAAGATGAGAGTTTTAGTTTGCATGCATTTCCTACTTTTACTCCTCTCTCTCATTTACTTTTGCAATGTTAGCTAACACTATCTATATCTATTTAGTGTTATTGTCAACTTTAGATAGTATCTTTTAATGTCCCATTTATTAAGATTAGGAAATTAGTACCATATGCTACCCTCCACCTATTTTTAAGTCCACCAACTTCCTGACCCCTGTCATCTTCCGTACCATTCCCTTGTATTTTCATTAGTCATTCTTAACTTACATTCTCTGATTTGTAGGTTGATTTTTGAAATAAAAAGCCAATACACACTGTAATACGTGATTATGTGCAAGTAGTATTCACTGCAGAATTAAGTAGTGTGAATACCCAGATAGAGAAGATGTAGTCCTGTGTCCCTCAACTCCTGCTGCTCAGGGAGCTCTGTTCCTGGCACCAGGGTCACTAGATCTTATTTTCTTACTTTCAATTAATTGTACCACAATGTCATTTAGTTCATATTTGGAGCATCTCTTTCTTAAATGGTCCTCTGATTTTCCTGTAATTTGCTGTTTCTTTGGCAAAAATAAAATGCCTTTTTTCCTTAGCCTTATCACTTACATATTTTAGCTTATTATTCAGTCATATTATCTGTTTAACAAAATCTGCTTTAAAAATTCTTCCCAGAGTTCTCTGACTTCTGTTCTAATGAGGGCTAAGTTTTTTCTAGACTTTTTAGAGTTATCATCTGGAAATTTGTAATTCTGGGTTTGGCCTACTGTTTGTTTGTTTTTGGATCCAGTGGCATTAAATTTCTTGAAATCTTCCCCTTTTTCCCCTGGAGTAAATCCTCAAGTGCCTTTTTAAATGAGAGTATGGAGGAAGACAGTCTTTAATCTACTGATACACTTATTTCAGACTTTTGCTTAACATAGAATTCCAGGATCAGAATTAATCTCCCCAGGACTTTGAACGCACTCTCCTTTTGTCTTCTCGCAACCAGTTTGGCTGATGAGATGTTTTTGTAAGTAACGTTTATTTCTTCCCAGAAGGTTTAGGCTCCTTGTCCTTGGTGTTCTGAACATATATGGCCACGTGTTTATTGTGTCTTTTTTTATTCATTATTTTTGACATTTGATTATCGCTTTCAGAATGAAAACTCAAGTCTACCTTTACTTCTAGGACACTTCTTCCTTCCTTCCTTGCTTGCTTTCTTTTCTTGTTTTATTTATTTTTGAGAGAGAGAATGTACATGCTCACTCAAGGGAGTGGCAGAGAGCAAATCCCAAGCAGGCTCCTCGCTGTCAGTGCAGAGCCTGACACGGGGCTTGAACTTACAAACAATGAGATCATGACCTGAGCTGAAATCGAGAGCCAGATGCTTAACTGACTGGGCCACCCAGGTGCCCCCAGGCCTTTTTTTTCTATTCTGTATTTCCTTCCTTCTGTTTTCTCCATTCTTTATGGAACTCTGATACAGCTGTTAGATGTTGATTCATGGCACATATTTTCCATCTCCTTGACTTTCTTTTTTCTATATTCTGGTTTCTCCAACTGTAATGTTGACTTCATCCACATAATTGTTAATTCTAATTCAATTAATTAATTTTGAAAACAAAGAACTTTTATGACTTGTTACAAGTAAAGAGACGGAGAGAGAGCTCTCAAAGCCTGGTCCGGCCTTGGGGCTACTGCAGGAAGCTTTTTTTAATTCTTAAAAATTTTTTAAAAATCGAATTTAATTCCCATAGAGTTAACATACAAGGAGCTACTAGCTTCTAGTGTACAATATAGTGTTCAACAATTTCATAAATTGCTGAATGCTCATTAAGACAAGTGCACTTCTTAATTCCTGTCGCCTGTTTCACCCATCCCCCCACCCCTCCCTTCTGCTAAGCTTTATAATTTAGAGTGTTTCTTGATTTCTCTCTTTTTTCCCCTTTTGCTCAAATGTTTTGTTTCCTAAATTCCACATATGAGTGAAATTATGTGGTATTTGTCTTTCCCTGACTGACTTATTCCACTTAGCATAATACTCTGTAGTTCCATTCATGTCCTTGCAAATGGCAAAATTTTATTCTTTTTGTGGCTAATATTCCATTGTATATGTATACGTCTTTTCTTTTTTAACTTTTTAAATGTTTATTTATTTTGGGGGGAGAGGGGAGACATGAGCAGGGGAGGAGCAGAAACAGAGGGAGACACAGAATCCAAAGCAGGCTCCAGGCTCTGAGCTGTCAGCACAGAGGCCGACACGGGGCTCGACCTCATGAACCAAGAGATCATGACCTGAGCCGAAGTCTGGCATTCAACCTACTGAGCCAGCCAGGCGCCCCCCCCCTCTTCTTTATCCATTTATCGACCAGTGGACCCTTGGACTGTTTCCATAACTTGGCTATTGTAAATAATGGTGCTATGAACGTTGCAGGGGGAGGTTAGTATTTCTTTGATGTTTTTTTTAATAAAGATTTCTCTTTTTTTCTTTGGGTCATATTTTTTTTTTTCTTACAAGATTTTATTTAAATTCAAGGTAGTTACCATACAGTGTAGGATTGGTTTCAGGAGTAGAACTTGGTGATTCTCACTTACATATGACACCCAGTGCTCATCACAGCAAGTGCCCTCCTTAATGCCCATCACCAATTTAGCACATCCCTCACCCACATCCCTCCACTAACCCTCAGTTTGTTCTCTAGAGTTAAAAGTTTTTTCTTTTAGGGTCTTTTTCTTTGTTGTTCTTGAGTCTTCTCTTTCTTATGTCATTTTTTCCCTGAAATGCCCAATTGATTTTTCATACTTTTTAATGAAGCACCAGATTAATTAAAGTAAGTTTCTGGAGTAGG
Source organism: Mungos mungo (assembly GCA_004023785.1). Lineage (NCBI taxonomy): Eukaryota > Metazoa > Chordata > Mammalia > Carnivora > Herpestidae > Mungos > Mungos mungo. The sequence goes on from PISW01011787.1 coordinate 23,068, forward strand.
TCTGCTGTGGCGCCTCCCTCCCAGTCCTCTCCCAGAATTGTTTGTAAAGGCTTGTTCTTAACCACGAGGATCGGGCTCCAGAGCATGGAGATTCCTCAGGCTCTTTACTTCCAAACCACGTAATTGTCAGGCGTGTTTCGTTATTAGATCTCTTCTCTCCTCTGTTTTTCTGTGCACTTGGATGACGTAGTCACCTAGTCCATCACATTTTGCATTACTTTGGATTACTTTGGGGCTTTTCTAATACATAGTTATAAAGTAAACATTTCAAAGTAGCAAAAGCACCTACTGAATACTCATATGAGGTTCTCATTTGCAAGTTGGCCATTAACTTTTTAGGAAGTTAATCTTCTGGTCATTAGAACCTAGTCATGTAATTATTATAGTGCTGAAGAATTAGTGTATTTTGTTCCATAAAGTTAAGGAAGGATAAAGCCTTCATGAAGGGATTGGAATAAAATTGTACTGGATTTTTTGATGTTTAATTTTTTTTCAAGTTTATTTACTCTGAGAGAGAACGCAAGTGGGGAAGGGGCACAGAGAGAAAGAGAGGGAAAGAGAGAATCCCAAGCAAGCTCCACACCACCAGCGCAGAGAGCCCCATGTGGGGCTGGAACTCACAAATGGCAAGATCATGATCTGATGGAGTCGGATGCTTCACCCACTGGGCCACCTGGGTGCCCCAATGTTGTTTATTATAACTTTATCATGTACCAGGCTCTTCTCTAGGTTTGTGGCAATAGATTTATTTGCTGACATCATGGCGATCACAAATATAACCAGTTTTGTGTCCTTTATTTCTGCGAGGATCATACCAGCATTCAGTATTTTATAGTTATTCTTAGAAAACTAAAACTTAATAGCATGTTTGCTGGCTTTACACCTGCTTGATAAGGGTAATGGCAGTTTTCAATGATAATTCTTTAAAAACACTTTACCTGGCATCCAGTGTTTATGACTTTTATTAATTTCAGTGCTCAACGAAGATTCTAAAAATTTCTAAATTTTTCTGTTACATACCAAGTTATTGGTAATGTGTGAGTTTATTATTATCATGAGATTTATTAGTCATAGCTTGAAATGTGCAAACATTTAGGTTGTCCTCAGAAGAAAATAAATTTCTGCTTTCTTTTCAATGTTGATATGAACTAGGAATCGCTGTGTTCCAGCCGTTCACTTAATGGTAAATGCTGTAAACCGTTCAGGGCAATGCAGGGCTATTTCGTTCTGTTTTTAGAAAGACTTCATGTTCTAGGGCAAGTACACAGGGCTCTCCAGGAGTTGGTCCTCACTGACCCACTTACGAGGGTCGCCTACAAGAGGAGACCCAACATTTAGCGACTCCTGGCAGCCTAAGGCTGTGACCCTATGGTGACCCAGCCCCCTCGAGCTCCCGTCTGGCAAGGCTCAGACCTGTCAGAAGAGTGGCAGTTTGTTTGGCCAGCACCTAGACAGGCCTCTCCCCTCTTCTAGTACATTTGCAGTTGCACATCCTGCCCCTTCCCTTGGAGATGTCCGTGTGTGTCTTAACCCAGGAGTGTTTCTCCCTAGGACTTGAGGGCCATCCAGGAAATGGAACCTTCAGGAAGGATGAGGCCTCTGCCTCCAGGTGTCTGTGGGAAGGCAGGCCACTGACTTCCACAGTTGCCTGCCTGTAGACACAGCCGGCCTGGCTGCGTTTACATGGACCACTGCTGTGTGGCTTTCCTGCCCTGGTTGCTCCTTTCAGGGCGCCTCCACCCCTGCACCGGTGGGAGTGGAGCTCAGCTCTCCTGGGCTGGCAGCGGTTTGTCTGTGACCCTCTCCCTCCACTGCTGATCTGCAGTCAGCTCCCGAAGGGCCTCAGTAAATCTTGTGGTTATAGTATACTTTGGCTAGATTCTTAAAATTGATTGCTTTTTATTTATTTTTAATTAGCGTACTTATGAACTATTTGAATTGTTTTTCTCTTTCCCTAATTTTCACATCACTAGGAAGATTTTTGGTGGCTCATCCATAAGTAAGTGGCAAATTCATAAATTTGTTTTTCATTTGTACTACATTTGCTTTAAATCTGAACCTTGCAGAGGTGCCTGGGTGGCTCATAAGGCTAGGCATCCGACTCTTGGTTTCAGCTCAGGTCAAGATCTCACAGCTCGTGGGTTCAAGCCCCACACCGGGCTCTGCACTGACCACACAGAGCCTGCCTGAGATTCTTTCTCTCCGTCCCTCTCTGTCCCTCCTCTGCTCTCTCCGTCTCTCAAAATAAATAAACTTAAAAATAAAAAAAATCTGAACCTTACAAAAACTTAACCCTCTTTTTGTAACCGCAAAGTGGTGTTTCTCAAAGGGAAAATAAAATAATGCGGATCCATCTGTCTTGTCTGTAGGAAGCATCCTTGAACAGTTTGCTTGGGGAGTTTCTCTCATTATTCAGGTGTGTCCTGCCCGTGGCAGGCGGACTGTGTCTGGACCTGTGGAGGAGTCCCGTTGCTGGGTGCTCACACCTGGTGGGGGTGGCCTGCCAGGCGGGCCCGTCTGTGGAGGAGTCCCGTTGCTGGGTGCTCACACCTGGTGGGGGCGGCCTGCCAGGCGGGCCCGTCGGGGGAACTGCTCTTGGGCGGTGGGAGTGGACACTGACGTGGGGCATTGGTGACACAGGGAAGGTGGGGAGTATGTGTTCCCTCCTCTTAGGAAGTAGCCAGAGGAACATATTCTGTAATCGTTCGTAGGCACATTTAGACTAGGAAGTAATTTTTTTAAAAATCTGTGTTACTAATACCTTTCCTTCTAGTAGGTGGTAATTTCTTGCAGGTCAACGACTAATTGCCATTGACTTAACATGGTCTCATGAAAAAGCAGCTGACTAGAGTGTACACAATTAGCCTTGTAAACTTTAAAAATTCTAACTTTATAATTTTCTTTTTAGAGAAGAACGAAAGATGATACTTGGAGAGCAGATGATCTCAGAAAACACCTTTGGGTAACGTATTTTAAAGATTTGAGTCGGGGTCCTTTTGGACCTTGGATGGATTCTTGGACAGTTTATTTGGTTTTCAGCACAGCCTAACTTTGCTATGTATGGCTCATTTCAGAAGCATTCTTTTTTTTTTTTTAATGTTTACTTATTTTTGAGAGGGAGAGAGAGGCAGAGACAGAGTATGAGTAGATGAGTAGGGGAGGGGCAGAGAGGGAGGGAGACACAGAATCCAAAGCAGGCTCCAGACTCTGAGCTGTCAGCACAGAGCCCGATGTGGGCTTTAACTCACAAACTGCAAGATCATGACCTGAGCCAAAGTCAGACGCTCAACTGACTGAGCCACTCAGGCGCCCCCAGAAGCATTCTTGACTCAGAGATACATACGTATGGTTGATAGCTCCGGAACTGTGGGGGTGGCGTTGCCCAGCCCAGCGTCCCACCAGCTCCATCAGGTTTCTGTTACAGTTCAGGGCATATGCGATGTGTGTCTATACATGTGTGTGTTAGTGTGCACTGAGTGTATGTGTGTGTCTGTATATGTGTGTGGTTTCTCTGTGAGAGTGTATGTGCTTGTGTGGTATGTTTGCAAGTGTGTATTTGGGTATGTCTGTGTGCACGTATGTGCGTGTGCATGCGTCTATATGTGGAGGGGCTTGGGCTATGAAAATTAAAGGAAACCTCCTTGAGAACGGCGCCGGGAGGCCGGCACCGGGAAGGGCGGGCTCTCCGGCATCCCCACCCCACTGTCCACTGCAGACCCGACGGGAAGAGACGCACCTCCCAGGTGGCACTGTTTTACTCTCGCAGCAGGGGGAAGGAAGGTTTCCTCCTCCCCTGGCGACAGCTGCGCCAGGAGCCGCTCCCGACTTACCCCATGGACCTCTAGTTCCTCCCAGCCCCGCCTCTCCTCTATGAAGGAGCCTCCTCTCCTTTGTCTGCAGAATCACCTATGGTTTTGCTCACTAGCTTACTTGTCCCGGACTGCAGTTCCCTGCCGTTCCTGAAGAAACCCATTTTTGCTCGTAAGATAACTGGAGGTTTTAGTTTTAAGGTTAACAAGGGTTGAGAGCGAGACCTCCCGAGAGTTTTCTAAAGGGAGGTGTCCTTGTCCTTTGAGTGGGACCCAGGCTGTTGCTGTTGCAGAGACCTTCAGACACAGCTTCAGTCTCCCTTTCTTTTTCTGTCTGTTCCCTGGAGCGTTTCAGATTTGACCTGCCAGCGAACGTGTGTCTCTAATGAGCAGGCACCCATTGCTGGTCCTAGAAACGCTCAGTCTGATTCCACTTCCCGTGGGCTCTACGGCTCTTCTCCCAGGCCCACCTTGCTGGGACGGAAGCAGGTGAGGCTAGTGTTAGGGCGCCTCAGTGAGCATGCCTCCCGTTCTGCTTGCTTTCTCTTGGTCTAGGCTGCACAGTCAAGTAGTCCCAAGGAAGATAAGAAACACAGAGAAAAGAAGCCGCAGAAGGAGTCAGAAGTGGACTTCCCTGAATACAAAGAGCAAAAACACAGGGACCCAGACCGAGACACCAAGCACAGAGAGAGGCCCGCCGAGAGAGACCGTCACGCTTCCAGGGAGAACCCTCGTGGGGACAGAGACAGAGAAAAGCCAAGGGAAAGGAAAAGGGACTCCAGAGACCGGGACGGAGAAAGGCACACAGAGAAATACCGAGAGCAGGATGCAGAGAAATCTCACAGTCGAGGAAAAGACACAGACAAGGACAAAGACCGCAGAGCGAGGAGGGAGGAGCTGCGGCAGACGGCCCGCCACAGCCTGCCGGACCGGCAGCTCCCCGAGCGGGCGGAGCGCAGGGCGCGGGCAGGTGCGTGTCCCCCGCAGGCAGTTCCTGGGCACCGGCAGGTGCGTGCCCCCTGCAGGTGACCCCGGGGTGCGGGCAGGTGCGTGTCCCCCGCAGGCGGCTCCAGGGTGCGGGCAGGTGCGTGCCCCCTGCAGGTGACCCCGGGGTGCGGGCAGGTGCGTGCCCCCTGCGGGTGGCTCTGGGGTGTGGGCAGGTGCGTGCCCCCTGCGGGTGGCTCTGGGGTGTGGGCAGGTGCGTGCCCCCTGCGGGT
>PISW01011788.1:0-37819 GCA_004023785.1 Mungos mungo
TCTCTCTCTCTCTCTCTCTCTCTCTCTCTCTCTCCTGCCCACCCTCTTTGTTCAATATTTTGGTAGAACTTTGTCTTTGCATTCTTGAAGACGCTTTCTTCACCTAATAGTTATAACTGCAGGACAGCCCCTCTCAGCCTCTGAACAGCTTCCCCATTTTTCTGGGTTACAGAATATTCCATGGAATGGATATGCCAGATTTATTTAATAGTAGCCTTTTTTTAATGTTTATTTACTTTTGAGAAAGAGACAGAGAGAGATAGAGTATGAGCAGGGAAGGAGCAGGGAGAGGGAGACATAGAATCTGAAGCAGGCTCCAGGCTCCGAGCTGTCAGCACAGAACCCGACGTGGGGCTTGAACCCACAAACTGTGAGATCATGACCTAAGCTGAAGTTGGACACAACCGACTGAGCCACCCAGGCGCCCCACCTTCTTTTTTTTTATGGCTAAAATTTTTAGTGCATTTATACTCAATTGTTTTCTATCTACGTTGCTTACCTAGATCTGATCAATTATGTTGTGGACCCCTTTGATTAATTAATTATTTTTAATTTGCACCCAAGTCAGTTAACATATCGTGCAATAATGATTTCAGGAGTAGATTCCAGTGATTTATCCCCGATGTATAACACGCAGTGCCCATCCCAACAAGTGTCCTCCTTAATGCCCCTTGCCCATTTAGCCCATCCCCCCACCCCTAACCCCTCCAGCAGCCCTCAGTTTGTTCTCTATATTTAAGAGTTTCTTATGTTTTGTCCCCCTCCCTGTTTTTATATTGTTTTTGCTTCCCTTCCCTTATGTTCATCTGTTTTGTATCTTAAAGTCCATATGAATGAAGTCATATGATCTGTGTCTTTCTCTAATTTCGCTTAGCATGAAAATCTTTAGTTCCATTCATGTTGTAGCAAATGGCAAGGTTTCATTCTTTTTGACTACTGAGTAACACTCCACTGTATATGTATATACCAAATCTTCTCTATCCATTCATCTGTTGATGGACAGTTGGGCTCTTTCCATACTTTGGCTGTTGTTGATAGCGCTGCTATAAACATCAGGGTGCATGTGCCCCTTGGGAATAACACACCTGTATCCTTTGGCTAAATAGTAGTGCAATTGCTGGGTCCTAGGGTAGTTCTGTTTTTAAGTTATGCTCTTACTTTACACAAATCAATATATATTTTTTAAATTTATTTTTGAGAGAGAGAGAGAGAGAGAGACAGCATGAGTGGAGGAGGTGCAGAGAGAGAGGGAGACACAGAATCCGAGGCAGGCTCCCAGCTCTGAGCTATCAGCACAGAACAGAGCCCGATGCGGGGCTTGAACCCATGAGCTGTGAGATTATGACCTGAGCCGAAGTCAGACACTTAACCGACTGAGCCCCCAGGCACCCCGTGTCACCAGTATTTCTTACATGAGCAGTACTGCAGTGAATCACTTTATACACAGGTCACTTCCCTTGCATTGGGCTGTATCTGTAGGATAAATTCTTAGGGGTATAGTCAGTGGATTAAAGAACCTACCCATTTATACTTTTCAGAGAGCTTCCTAATTGCCCTGCATTGTGGTTACACCCACTTACCCTCCCACCAGCAGTGTAGGAATTGCCTGTTTCTCCATAGCCTCACCTACACCGTGTTATGGGACTTTTTTTTTTTTTTTTTTTTTTTTTTTGCCGTCTGATAGTGGCATCCACTGTTAGCATCCTGGGATGGTTTTAATTTAACTTATACTTGGGAGCCTACCCCCCATCCCATCCCCCTCCATCGCTGTCTCCACCAGGGACCTGCGGCAGCTGGGAGGGGAGCTGGCCCGCACCTCGAGGGTCATCCAGGAGGCGGACCTGGGGCTGACCGCGGGCCTGCGGCTGGCTGAGAGCCGGGCAGAGGCGGCCCTGGAGAAGCAGGCGCTGCTGCAGGCGCAGCTGGAGGAGCAGCTGCGGGACAAGGTGCTCCAGGAGAAGGACCTGGCCCAGCTGCAGGTGCAGAGCAACCTGGACAAGGCCAACCTCAGTGCCAGGTGGGTGCCTGGTACGCAGCACGTGAGCGAGGCTTCCCCGCGGACTGTGCATCTGGGGACGCAGGGAAGAGCGAGCATCTGTTCACCGGGGATGGGCCCTTCCCCTGTGTGAGCTCAGCCGCCTTCCCAGGCACCCCGTTTGGCTGAGGAGGAGACTGAGGTTCAGGGGACTCTTGTCCAGGGCACATTCTGAGCAGTTTAGCCACTGAGGCTAGAATTTACGCTCCTCGCTCCTGCGACCTGGGTGAGTCCCAGAGATAAAGCGAATGGCAACCTCATTCTCCTTTTATTTTTATTTTTATTTTTGAGAGAGAGAAGGAGAGCGAGAGAGAAATGGGGCCCACCCGAAGTGGGCTTGAGCTCACCCAATGTGGGACTCAAACTCATGAACCGTGAGAGCATGACCTGCACCAAAGTCAGAGGCTTAAAGACTGATGACCCAGGCACCCTCATCTCCTTTTACAGATGAGCAAGTCTGAAGTCCAGAGAGAAGTGACTTGCTCAAGTCACTTAATCCTAGGGTTCCCCCACCACCAAAGTTTGGGAAAGCACGAAGGACACATTGCTGGTGGGTTTGGAGGAGAGGCTGGAGTGGGCCTCACCTTCACCTCTGTCCCTGGCCTTCTTGCAGAGTGACAGAGCTGGCCCTGACAGTGGAGCGCCTTCAGAACCAGAATCTGGAGAAGGATCAGGCCAACAAGGCCCTTACCGAGAAGCTTGAGGCCCTGGTGAGTGGCACGTGCCCCCGAGATGAGGCAGGACGGGAATGGGAAGCCGACCCGTCCACAGGAGGGCCGGGTTTGCTAGGGCCACCCCTAGCATTCCATTCAGATGCGGTTTCACCCCTCACTAATTGAGCACCTAGTGTGTGCCAGGCTTAGTGTGAGCACCTACTGTGTGCCAGGCTTAGTGGTAAGGACATGTACCTCCTTTATCCCATTTCATTTTCTCAGCAGCCCTGTGGCATGATCCCCATTTCACAGATGAGGAAACTGTCTAGAGAGTCTCAGAGCCAATAAGCTGGGTCTTGAAAAGATGCCTGTGTCCTGCTAGCACAGGGCTCCAGAGGGACACCCGTCAAGGGTGCTGCCTGGGTTGGTCATCCTGCTGTGTGGGGCCTGGCCTGGGTTCTATGTCCGGCTCTCCTCCAGCAGGCTGTGTGACCTATACAGTGACACTGCACTTCTCTGGGCCTGGTCTGCTCAGTGAGGGCACTAGGGATGCCATGGGGTCTACCAAGTGGCTGGCCTCTGGGCATGGGCTTAGAGGCCACCTGATAGGTGAAGGGGCCAGGGAGGAAGATGAAGGTGTGGTTTCAGACTAGGGCAGAGACCCTGGCCATCCCTTCTTTGTCTCCCCTGCACCACCCCAGGAATCCCTGCGGCTCCAGGAGCAGGCGGCCCTGGAGACAGAGGACGGAGAGGGGCTGCAGCAGACCCTCAGAGACCTGGCACAGGTGGGAGGTGGAAGGGAGCCCTGGGCAGGGAGGGGCCCGGCAGTCGGGGTCCGCCGCATCCTCTGGTGGCCTTGCGCTGAATTGCAAGCGGTTGGGGATCCCGGGGACCCTGGCTGCTGTTGGACACCCCCCCGCCCCCCACCTCCCCTGGGCTTCTTGGTCCAACTGGCCCGGGGCCCCCGCCTCACTGGCCTGGCCACCCCACCTCAGGCCGTCCTGTCGGACATGGAGAGCGGTGTCCAGCTAAGCGGCTCCGGGGACGCGTCGGACGGCAGCCTGCGGGGGCTCTCAGGCCCCCGGACTCCCTCCCCGCCGCGGCGCTCCTCGCCCGGCCGTGGCCGATCCCCGCGCCGAGGCCCATCTCCGGCCTGCTCCGACTCCTCCACGCTCGCCCTCATCCACTCGGCCCTGCACAAGCGCCAACTGCAGGTCCAGGTAGGAGAGGCACCAGCGCCCTGGGGCGGAGCCAGTGTTGTGGGGGTGGAGCCAGGGTGGGGGAGGGGAGGAGCCTGGGCCTGAGCATTTTGGGTGGCGCCAAAACCCAGAGTTCGAGCTACTGAGCGGGTCTCATAAAGGTAGTGGAGAGCTCTAGGGCCCATCTGAGCCCAGAGTGGGAGGTGCTTGGGCAGCTGGGGGCGGACCCTGGGGCAGAGCTAGAGTCCTGGTATAGAAAGAAGAGGTTCCGGGACCAGCTGAGCCAGGACCCTGGGAAAAGGCCAGCGGGGAGGAATCTGTCTAGAATGAGAGAGGCTAGGGGCAAGGAGTCTGGGGGAGATTCAGAACCGGGATGCAAAGGGGAGGAGCCCGGGAGCCCTGGGGTACTCAGAATCCGGAGGAGGTGGGAGTGTGCTTGGTGGTTTGGCTGGGGCTTAGGTCATTGTGTCCGAGGAAATGGAGGTCGGAGCCCTGGCAGAGCACTCCGAAGGGGGGGTGAGGGCACAGTGGGCGGGAGTGGAAACCCAGTCTGGAGAGCTTAGTCCCACTCTCCAGCCCCAGGCTTAGGCCACAGAGGAGGGCGTGTGTGTTCCTGGAATGAGCAGAGAGTAGGGGGCGCTCTGGGAGCTCCCAGAACTCAGTGGTTACCACGCCACAGGACATGCGCGGGCGCTATGAGGCCAGCCAGGACCTCCTGGGCACCCTGCGGAAGCAGCTTAGTGACAGCGAGAGTGAGCGCCGCAGCCTAGAGGAACAGGTGCAGCGTCTTCGGGACAAGACCAGCGGGGCCACCCAGGCTCATGAGGACGCCCAGCGCGAGGCCCAGCGGCTGCGGGGCACCATCGACCTTCTGAACAGGTGCCTGAGAGGGTCCGAGGTGGGGGCCTGGATCGAATGCCCCCCTCCCCAGGCTGTAAGCACGGGGGTTGCGCTGACATGGTCATAACTGGCCCATGTGTGTCTGTTCAAATTCAAATTAATTAGGGGCCGCTGGGCGGCTCAGTCTGTTAAGTGTCCGACTGACCCTGATTTCCTCTCAGGTCATGATCTCACAGTCTGTGAGTTCGAGCCCTTTGTCGGGCTCTGCGCTGACAGCAAAGAACCTGCTTGAGTTTCTCTCTCTCTCTCTCTCTCTCTCTCTCTCTCTCTCTCTCTCTGCCTCTCCCCTGTTCCCTCTTATCTCTTTCTCTCTTTCAAAAATAAATAAATATTTTTAAAAATTAAATTAATCAAACATTAAAAAAAGTTCAGTCCCTCAGGTGCCCTCGACACATTTTAGAAGCTCAGTAGCCACAAAAGGCTATAGAACATTTCTGTCGTCTCAGAGACTTCTAATGACTGCCTCTGCCATTGGAGATCTTTGAGACAAGAAATGATCCACTCTTAGCTGTCTGGTTATTTTTGTTGTTGTTGTTGTTTGCTGTTTCTCTTCATAAATGTAACCGCAGAATTAAAAGTTTGAAAACGTAAGGGGAGGGGTGTGTGGGTGGCTCAGTCGGTTAAGCGTCGAACTTCGGCTGGGGTCATGATCTCACGGTTTGTAGGTTCGAGCCCTGCGTTGGGCTCTGTGCTAACAGCTCAGAGCCTGGAGCCTGCTTCGGATTCTGTGTCTCCCTCACTCTCTGCCCTCCCCAGCTCATACTCTGTCTCTTTCTCTCTCAAAAATAAATAAGCATTAAAAAAATGTTTCAAAAAGGAAAAAGGAGGGAAAATAAACAGGTGGGACCTTCCCGCATTTTCACAGCCTCACCTGACTGTCCGGAGCACTGTTAGGAAGCAGTTTCCTGGCAGTGAGGTAGAAAAGCTTCTAGTACACCTGTCACGTGCCAGGCTCATTGCCAAGTGCTTTAGGCAGATTACTTACATTAGCCTTCCCCTCAATCTCCCGCAGGTCAGAGCTGTGACTATTCCTAAGGTTGAGAGGCTTGTCCAAGCTGACAGCGGTGTGGCTGGGGGTAGGCATTGGAATTCAGGTCCATCTGAGCGCAAAACCTGTGCTCCCCATGCCTCGGAAGGAGGGCTTTGACCTAGCTGTGTTCACAGCGAACTCCTCATTTCGCATTCTGCGATTTCTACTTCCCGTCGTGCTATATGGTTTTTCCCACCCACTGCGGCCTTAGCGTCTGGTGTACGTCCCGGTTGCCACTTCCAGTGAAGCGGTGGAGCGGTGGGGGCGCACAGCATCAGCCCTACGCTAAGAACCCCCGCCGGCTCCTAAGGAGGGGTTACAGACACACATCCCCCGCTCCGGCTCCGTGGCTGTGACTGCTGGAACCGGGGCAAGAGGCCCCGCCCTGTACACCTCCGGAGCTCCCAGTTGCTGTCCCCTCCCTCCCCTGCTGGCTACCACCTGCCGCTGGCCTGTGCAACACCCAGCTCTGTTGGGCCTTCCAGAATTGAGGGGCATTTCCTGGTCATACGGACGAGCCCGTGTGTCCCCGAGAGCCTAGCGTGGCCTTTTCAACCTGGCGGGGGTGGTTGGAGATCAAGCCAGGGCCTCCACCCGCTCCCCTGGGTGGGTTGGGGGAGAAGGAAAGCCGGGGGTCCTCTACCGGGAAGAGTCAGCTCTAGGGAGATGCGGATGAAGTGAGTGGTCAGGGGCGGCGTCAGGGAAGGCTTCCTGGAGGCAGGCGCCTTAGCGGTCAGAGGGCAGCAGCACGGCCCTCGGCCCTCTTCGCTGGGGGGAGCCCTCCCAGCACCCCTGCCCTCGTCCCGCAGGGAGAAGGACAGCCTGGCCCGCAGCCTGCAGACGGCCCAGCAGCAGGCCGAGGAGCTGCGGCAGGAGCGCGAGAAGCTGCAGGCGGCTCAGGAGGACCTGCGGCGCCAGCGGGACCGGCTGGAGGAGGAGCGGGAGGACTCGGCGCGGGACGGCGAGCGGACCCGCAGGGAGCTGGAGCGCACGTGAGTGGCTTCCGGCCTCCCCTGCCCGAAACGGACCTTGGGGGGTCCCGACAGCCCCCCTGGGGGCCAGGGAGGACCTGCGGTGTCCCAGACGTCCTACTGTCTCGAGGACTGCTGACGGCACCTCTCTGATGGAGGGTCTTCTAAGCAGCCCCGTTTCGGGAAACCGAGGCTCAGGGAGGCGTAGTCACTTACCCGGGATCAGAGAGCTGCTCCGAGGCAGGGGTGTGGGTGGCGACAGCAAGATACCTGAGATAGCAGTGGTGTCACTAATGTCATTGTTTAAAGTGACAGAGTAATAATACTAATATTACCAAGGACCAGAGTAAGCCCCGAGGTTCTCTCTTTTTTTTATAAAAGAAATTTAAAAAAATTTTTTTACACTTATTTTTTTTTGAGAGACAGAGAGACAGAGTGCAAGTGGGGGAGGAGCAGAGAGGGAGAGGGAGACACAGAATTTGAAGCAGGCTCCAGGCTCTGAGCTGCCAGCACTGAGCCTGACGTGGGGCTTGAACCCACAAACTGTGAGATCGTGCCCTGAGCCCATGTCAAACGCTTAACCAAATGAGCCACCCAGGCGCCTCCCTCTCGCTCTCTTTTTTAACGTTTATTTATTTTTCAGAGAAACAAAGAGAGCAAGGGAGGGAGAGAGAAAAAGGATCCCAAGCAGGCTCTGTGCTGTTAGCATAGGACCCGATGCAGGGCTTGAACTCACAAACCATGAGATCATGACCTGAATCAAAGCCTGGCTGCTCACCCGACTGAGCCACTCCGGCGACCCTACACTGAGGTTCTCGTGTTCCGCCCTCATGGCCACTCTGTGCTGTAGGAATTCTCATCCCCGTTTTGTGGATGGTGAAACTGAGGCATAGAAGGGCCGTGTAATTCGACCAAGGTCCCTCAGCTAGTTACTAGGAGAGCCAGAATTTGAACCCAAGCATTCTGCCCTCAGAGTTAACCTCTTGAGCGCTGCACTCTTTGCTCCTTGGAGGCATGAGTAACAGTGGTGTTTATGCTACGTTGTGGTAAAAGACACTGTCCTTGCTTCTGCAGGCCGCTGGGGAGATACGTCAGGCACTATTTTGAGCACTCTGTGCTCAGTAAGTCATGTATTCTTATAACTTCATGAGGCAGCTGTTACCCCATTTTGCAGATGTGAAAACTGAGGCCCTGAGTCTCAGAGCCAAACGTGGTGGGCCTGGCTGTCCTTGTGAGTGAGGCTCTGGCCTCCAGGGCTCCCATCTCAGGCCAGGCTCCTGACAAGGAGCAGGGAAGTGACATGGGACACCCACCCACCCTGTGTCCCACAGCCACCGACAGCTGGAGCAGCTGGAAGGCAAGCGCTCAGGGCTGGCGAAGGAGCTGCTGGAGGTGCGGGAGGCGCTGAGCTGTGCCACGCTGCAGCGGGACGTGCTGCAGGCGGAGAAGGCCGAGGTGGCCGAGGCGCTGACCAAGGTGGGTCCCCAAGGTCCCAGGCCTTCTCATTCGGGCCACACACTGGCCCGGGTGTCAGGCTGGCCTCTGACCCTGTGCACGGGCTGAACCCGTCCCCTCAGACTGCAGGCTGCCCTTGGACCCCAGTCATAAGTGAACTGACCTCTCCTAGTGGTCACGGCCTTGCTTTTCCAGATGCGTCTGGGGCGGTGCCTGTTGTTCAGGCCATCCTGTCCCACCTCTGGACACGGGTCTTAGGGTCCATGAGTGCTGGCGACACAGTCCTTGGCGGGTACCTGCCCCACTTCTGTAGTCTGGGTCCTGAGCAGTGTCCCCTTAGACCTCGATTTTTGGGGCCCCCTGAGCCCAGCCCTGCCCTCCGTGAGCTGGGGTTCCCTTGCTCCCAAGCAGCTCTGCCGGGTGCAGCTTCTTCTGAGTAGCTTCGTAAGCAGCAGGCCTGTAGCATTGTTTTCTGTCTCACGCTGTGTCTTCCCTCACCCCCCACCCCCTCTCTGAGGGTCCCGTCCCTCTGCCCCTTGTTTCTCCCCACCCTCCCATTTCCATGCCTCTGCACACCGTTCCCGCCTCTCCCCGCCTCTCCCCTCTCCATCTCTCCCATCTGACTGTCGTCTCTGGTGCCCTGGCCCCGACCCCGCAGGCGGAGGCTGGCCGAGTGGAGCTCGAGCTCTCCATGACCAAGCTCAGGGTGGAGGAGGCCTCCCTGAGGGACTCTTTGTCCAAGCTGAGCGCCCTCAACGAGAGCCTCGCCCAGGACAAGCTGGGTCTGAATCACCTCGTCGCCCAGGTACGCTGTGTGCCCGCGGGCCCGCCTGTGTGCCCCACTCAGAAACCCTACTCGCTGAGGTGCCCCGGGCCCGGCCTCAGCCCCCACCCCTCACCCCTGCCTCAGTGCGTGCCTCCCTGTATATCTCTGGCCCTGTACCTGTCCCGGTCGGTCACTGCCTCTCTTTCTGTCCCTGTTGTTCTCTTCTCACTCTGTGTCTTCTCTCTCATGGTCTGCAAGAAAAGAAGTTCCACGGGCCGTTCTCTCTACTGCCTCCCCCTCAGGGTCCCTGCACCCTTACCCCCAGGGAGCCTCCCCTGGGCTGGCTGTGATGGGTGGGTGGGCGGAGAGCAGGGGGCATCAGTGGTCCTGGGCGGGACCCCGTTCCCTGGTGGCTGGGCTCCGCGGACCTGCTCACTCACTTGCACCTGCTGCCGCAGCTGGAGGAGGAGAAGGCGGCCCTGCTGGGCCGGCAGCGGCAGGCGGAGCAGGAGGCCTGCCTGGCGCGGGAGGAGCAGGAGCGGCTGGAGCAGCTGCGGCAGGAGCGGGAGGTGGAGCAGCAGGGCCTGGAGGGCTCCCTGCGGGCGGCGGAGCAGGCCCGGGAGGCCCTGGAGCACCAGCTGCCTGCGCTGCGCCAGGAGCGCTGCCGGCTGCAGGAGCAGCTGGCCCAGGTGGGGGTCGGGCAGTGGGGGGTGGGGGGACGGGAGCGAGGAGGGGGAAGGGGTTTCAGGTCCTGGCCTCCTGCACCCTGTCCTGGGATAGCTCCCGGGCCTGGGAGCCTGATTCTGGGCTTAAATCCAGCCCCCTCTTCGCTAGCCGGGAGCTTTGGGCAAGCCACCCAACCGCCCGATGCCTCAGTTGATCCATCTGTAACATGGGGCTACTGGTTCTTATCACGATGGGTTGTTCTGAAGAGCAGAGCCGTGCAGGCACCCAGTAGGCGAGTCACCGTGCGGTACAAGTTCGTGAGACGATAGCAGAGAATGTTTGACCTGGAATCTTGGACTTTTGGGGACTGAGCTGGAAGGCATTTTAGGATTTCAGGAACCCGGGGACTTTGATATAGGGCCTGTCCTGGAGGGCCCAGGCTCCCGGGAGGGGTCTCTAGGGCATGGGCCTCGGGGCACAGGACGCATGGCTCCAGGTCTCTGAGCCTGCTTTGTGTATTCAGCTCCTGTGGAAATTTTTGGGCAGAGAAAGTGATCTGTTACTTCCCAGACTGAGTGAGGACACTGATTTTTTTATTTGAGAAAGAGAGAAAGAGAATGGGGGCGGGGGCAGAGGGAGAGGGAGGGAATCTCCCACAGGCTGCGTGCTCAGGACGGAACCTGATGCGGGGCTCTATCCCAAGCACAGGAGATCGTGACCTGAGCCGAAGTCAGGACACTTAACCAGCTGAGCCACCCAGGCACCCCTATTTATTTGTTTTGAGACACACACATACACACAGGGAGAGAGAGAATGAATGGGGAGGGGGAGAGAGAGAGAGGGAGAGACAGAATCCCAAGCAGGCTCTGTGCTGTGCGCTCGGAGTCCAGTGCGGGGCTCGATCTCACAGACAGTGACATCATAACCTGAGCCGAAATTAAGAGTCGGACACTTAACCCACTGAGCCACCCAGGCGCCCCCTGATACTTATGTTGTGTGCGTGTCCATTGCAGGTCCAGAGAAGGCTGTGATTTGTCCAAGGACACACAGCACAAGGGTGGAGCCTGAGCCCGAAGCCAGGTCTCCCACCTGCCAGGCCAGGGCTGGCTTGGGCTCGGGCTCGGGGTGCTGCACGCCGAGCCGCCGGGGGATTTGGGGAGTGGTACTCACAGTTCCCCGGGTGGGGGGCAGCTCTCCCGGCAGCTGAGCGGGCGGGAGCAGGAGCTGGAGCAGGCGCGGAGGGAGATGCAGCGGCAAGTGGAGGCCCTCGGGCGGGCAGCCCGGGAGAAGGAGGCTCTGGCCAAAGAGCGGGCCGGCCTGGCGGTGCAGCTGACCGCGGCCGAGCGGGACGGCCGGACCCTGTCGGAGGAGGCCACACGCTTGCGGTAAGGCCTCGGGCTCTGCCCAACCCACCCTGGGCGGGAGGGTTGGGGGGGATGTCTGCCCTGGCATTGGATCACAGGGGCAGTCACTTAGGAGCCAGGCTTGCCAACGCGCTTTAGCTAGGGCCCAGCCTTCCCCAGGGAGCGTGGGCCTGGCTGGGCAGGTATCCTGGCTCCTGGCCCACGGCGGGCCACGCCCTGGGAGCCGCCGTTTCCTGGGGCCCGGGGGGCCGAGTCCCGCGGCTCAGGGACTGTGTGTGCCGCAGCCTGGAGAAGGAAGCCCTGGAGGGTAGCCTGTTCGAGGTGCAGCGGCAGCTGACGCAGCTCGAGGCCCGCCGGGAGCAGCTGGAAGCCAACGGGCAGGCCCTGCTGCTGGCCAAGGAGAGCCTGGCGGGTATGGGGGCCCAGCCGGGGGTAGGGAACCCCAGGCTCCAGCCTGGTCTGTAACGGGTTGGGTTCTGGGGGCTTGGAAGTGGGGAGCACTGGCTTTGGAGTCTGGCTGACCTGGGTTCTAATTCTGCTTTTGCTACTTAGACTGAGCTCTCTCGAGCAAGCCTCTTCCCTCTCCCGGCCAAGGGTCCTCACTGACAGTGAGAGGTGATAATGCTCATCCCCTAAGGCTGTTGTCAGGATGTGGCGAGGAAAGCATGTGAAGGCCTCGGCCCTGGGCCTGGTCAGCCAGCCAGCGGGGCTGTGTCTGGTCCTCAGGGCACTTCGGTCTGAGTTCTCTGCAGAGCCGTGGACTCTCGGCCCCACAGCCGCAGCCCCTCGTCCCTCCACGTTCCCCGCCCGGTGTCTCACTCAGGGGTTCCTCTTACGAAACAAGCCTTTTACCAGGCATCGCCTTGGGCCCTAAAAATTACTTTTGCCATCCATACCTGCCTGAGCCAGACAGAGCCAGGAAGGCAAATGCCGACAGAGTCTGGTGGGCTTCCCACCCAGGAGATGATCTGGAGATTGTTCAATGTTCCCCATGGTCACCTCCGGGAGTGCTGACAGTCAGGTGTGTTTCCGGCACTTGATCATGAAAGCAGATGCCTTATGGAAAACTGTGCAGCTTTGGAAACCACCCACCTTCTCTGTGCCTCCATTTCCTCATCTGTAGATTGGGCATGAGAGAAGCTGCCTAGGTGTGTTGTGAAGGTACGGTGAGAACAGATCTCTCATGGGCTCAGCCAGGAGTGTAACCCCTTGTAAGCACTCAGGCAATAACGGGGTTGTTACATTTTTGCTCACCTCCCCGTTTCAGGGGGAGGGGTCTTCCTCATGTCATTTCATCCCCTTGATGCCATTCCCAGTGGACAGGGAGGGGGACAGGGCTCACAGATGGGGAAACCGAGGCCCAGAGAGAGCAGGAAGCTTCTCCAAGGGAACTCCGCCTGGATCCCAGGTGGGCCCTCTGCCCCCCAGGATTTTGCCCACGCGGCTCATCAGGGTTGAGCCTGCCGGCCCACGGGGACGTTCGGACCCCAGCCTCTCCCTTCCCATGCAGGAGAGCTGGCGGGCCTACGGCAGCAGATGACAACCACCGAGGAGAAGGTGGCTCTGGACAAGGAGCTGATGGCCCAGAAGCTGGCGCAGGCCGAGCGGGAGGCCCAGGCCTCTCTGCGGGAGCAGCGGGCCGCCCACGAGGAGGACTTGCAGCGACTCCAGCGAGAGAAGGTTCGGGCAGCTGGTTGGGGCAGGCGGGGCTCTGCGGCTGGCGCTCCTCTGTGCCCGCAGGCGGCTCACCCTTTTCTCACTCTGCAGCAGTCTCCAAATCTGGGACTGGAAACTTCATCTTGGTTCCAGGGGCCCTGAGGGCAGCTGTGAGGATCCCGAGGGGATGCCTTATCAAACATGCAGGTTCCCAGGCCCCACATCTGGTTCAGCCCTGGCAATCCTGATGCAGGGCGTCCACAGCCACCTTTGGGAAACGCTGAGCTAATGTATAGTAGGAAAGCACTTTTTTTTTTTAAGTTTATTTATTTTTAGAGAGAGGGAGTGTGCGTGAACACAAGCTGGGGAGGGGCAGAGAGAGGGAGTGAGAAGATCTCAAGCAGGCTCTGCACCATCAACGCAGAGCCTGATGCGGGGCTCGAACTCACGAACCATAGGATCATGACCTGAGCTGAAGTCAGACACTTAATGGACTGAGCCAGCTAAGCACCCCAGGAAAACACTTTCATTTGTTAAGAAGTGCTGTTTGCAGACCAAAGACCACTCTGGGACCTGAGCACTTAGAAAGGCAAAGAGCCAGGTCACCAGGAAACAGAACAGAGCTGTCTAAGAACAGTGGTTCTAGAGTTTCTTTGCCTGGGTTTGGACCTGACCTTGGTCCCATGTTGGTTAGGTTGCCCAAGGCCTCTGTGCCGTCATGTCCCCGCCTGTAACAATGGGGACACTGATAGGATAGAGTATTGTGAGGGTGAGGTGAGACCACCTATATAAAGGGTTTAGATAATGACTCACACTTCATAAGTGCTCCGTAAACGCTGACTTATTACTGTGGCACGAAGACCTTCCAGAGCCCGTGTTGGACAGGGCTGCCTCTGAAAGAGGTTCAGGCTGTTGCTTTAGGATGCCAGGGGGCGCCACATCCCCCCATAGTCGTCTTAGATTTAGATGGGTAGTATCTTCTGTCTCCAGCAGGTGGCAGCAAAGCATTTGAAAAAGGGACAGCTCATCCTACTTTTCACAAGGCTGCTCAGGCCAGTGCTAGGTCTGAGTAACTGCCTGGGACCCCGAGGGGGCCATTCTTTCTTTGCCTGTGGGTTCTGCCTACCCACCCACCCACCCAGTCCCCAGGGAGCCAAATTTGTTTTCTCTGACCCCTCCTGTGCCTTCTGACCTGGCCTCTTAATATCACCAAATCTGTTCTCTTCTGTCCACCCCAGCCCCCTTGTGCTCCTCACGACCCCAGCCCCGATCCGATCCCTCTTCCACGGTTTCTGAACAACCCCTTGGTCCAGAACTCAGACTGCTCCTTGTCCCCTGGCTTGAGGCTCCCTGTTGCCCCGCCTCTTCTCAGAATCTGCCCACCCCTCTCTACAGCCCACAGCGCCTGGCCTGGCCGCTGCCCGTGCCTCTGGCTCCTGCCCTCATCATAGCCCAGGCTCCAGTGACCTTAAATACATGGTGTTGGGTTTTCTCTTTTCCTCCAGGCCCCAGGGCTGGACTCTGAGCCTGGGGTTCTGTTTCATTTCTCTCTTGACCTGACTGACTGCCGCTCATCTCCCCTCTGGGACATGTTCTCGGACCCAGAGGCTGGGCTCTTGCCGCTCCCTGGGGCACACACAGCCCTCGCGTGACCCCGTCACAGCCCTTATCACTCACCCCCACCTTGTAGTTACCTGGTGGCCTGCCCTGCCTCTCAGGGTCTGGGCTGCAGGCGGCTCTTGCCGGCCTGAGGTTGGTGACGGGCTGCCCGGGTCCAGCCTCGCGGGTCACCCGTGCCCGGGGCCTGGCCCGCAGGACGCAGCGTGGCGGGAGCTGGAGGCCGAGCGGGCGCAGCTGCAGAGTCAGCTGCAGCGGGAGCGAGAGGAGCTGCTGGCGCGGCTGGAGGCGGAGAAGGAAGAGCTGAGCGAGGAGATCGCCGCCCTGCAGCAGGAGCGCGACGAGGGCCTCCTCCTGGCCGAGAGCGAGAAGCAGCAGGTTCGTGCGCCCCGGGGTGGCCTCCGCTGCTGCCCGAGGGGCCCCTGGTCCGGGGCTGGGCCCGCTGGGAGCTAGGAGTCCCTCTCTGGGCCTCAGTTTCCTCATCTGCGGGATGGGGGGACTGACGGGGGGTGCGTGAAGTGTTGCTGAGACCTTGTTCAGTGAGCTGTGCCCGGTGCGTGGTGGGAGCTCACCGAGTGGCTGTCACCATGTGACTGTCACCGTGTGAGCACTGGGCCCCAGAAAGCTGTGACCCACAGTCTGCCATCCCTTCTGCCCCTCGGGCTGGCCACGGTGGCCCTGCTGCCTTCTGAGCAGCCCCTGCGAGGCCCACGTGTGTCAGCTGAACCCTCCTCAAGAGACCTAACTCCTGACTTCCCCACAACGTAAAGGAGACAGCCCATGCCGTGGCCATCTCCTGTCCTTACTGGCTGTGTCACCCTGACCAAGCCCCTCTACCTCTCCGAGTCCGTTTGCTCATCTGTAAAATGGGGATAATGAAGGGCAAGAATTATCGTGGCAAGTCAGCAGGATTTCTAAGTTGGGTCCGTGTCCAGACTTACTGTTAACGGTGGTTGTGCCCATTTCTGGGGCTATGGAGGGGGCGAGTCTGTACCGCCGCCCTGGGTCCACCTGTGGTCACCCAGACAAGGCACCAAGCCCCCAGAGGGCACATTTCCCAGGACAGGGTGGGGGAAGGACCCAAGCCTGCCCCGAAGTCCTTTGCTCCCTGCCTCTGCCCAGGCCCTATCCCTGAAGGAGTCAGAGAAGACAGCGCTGTCTGAGAAGTTGATGGGTGCGCAGCACAGCCTGGCTGCCATCTCCCTGGAGGTGGAACGGCAGAAGAGAGACGCTCAGAGCCGGCAGGAGCAGGACCGGGTGAGGCAGGCCAGGCGGGTGGGCCTCCGTGTGAGCCAGGAGGCACGGCTTGGCCTGGAAGGGCCCCCTGTCTGCCGGGGAGGCCCCTGGGGAAGCCTCAGGCTGTGCGGGGGAGCTTCTGCCCTTCCATGGGGTCCCCCATCAGAGGGAGGTGGCAGAACCCTGCCTGGTGAATCCAGTCTGAGGGAGGAGAGCAGCTGTGGGGACAGCGCTCACTGGGCATCAAGGGATCAGCAGATGGTGAGGCAGGCCAGCGGGAAGCGCTGTGTTCGGAGTTGCAGGTGGCCATTTGAGCTGGCCCTGCTGGGAACAGCCAGGGGAGAGGGATGGGGGCACCAAGTCAGAGGAGTCCGTCTGTCCTAGAGCACCGTGAATGCCCTGACGTCCGAGCTGCGGGACCTCCGGGCCCAGCTCGAGGAGGCCGCCACAGCCCATGCCCAGGAGGCCAAGAGGCTGCAGGAGCAGGCCCGAAACCTGGACAGGCAGCGGGAATCCTCCGTGCGCGAGGTGAGCCGCCCACCCTCCCTCTTCCGGGCAGCACACCCTAAATGCCGCTGGGGGCCTGGCCTGCTAGGGGCCCGGAAGAGCGTGGTAAGATTTGTCCCTGCATATGAGATGGAGCGAACAGCCAATGTACAAAGGAGGCGGTGAGCCTTTATTAAGTGCTTGTTGTATTCGTGTGGGACTCTGCCCTGGCGGGGTCCCTGCCCTCTTGGCGTCCCTCTGTAGCGAGATCCTGGTGGGTGATTGTTTCAGGCCCAAACACCACTGACTCCCGCACGATTCGCCCCAGATCAGAACTCACACCTGCGGTCTGAGTCTCCGCAGAGCGATGGGGCAGGTGCCTGTGGCCGGGGACACAGGAGTGGGCTGGCTTGGGGAGGGCCCGTCCCCTGTCCCGTGACACCCGCCCCTGTCACAGGCAGAAGAGCTTCGGACGCAGCTGCGCCTGCTGGAGGACACCCGTGACGGGCTGCGGCGGGAGCTGCTGGAGGCCCAGCGCAAGGTGCGTGACAGTCAGGACGGCCGTGAGGCCCAGCGCCAGGAGGCCAGCGAGCTGCGGCGCAGCCTGGGCGAGGGTGCCAAGGAGTGCGAGGCCCTGCGGCGTTCCAACGAGGAGCTGCGGGCGGCCGTGAAGAAGGCTGAGGGCGAACGGATCAGGTGGGGCAAGGCGGGGGCAGGGCGCAGCCCGGGGGCCTTCACACGGGACCACGTCCCGGAAGCCAACTTCATTCGCCCCCAAGGTTCTGGGGAAATCACACAGACAGGGAGTCTGTGCCCTTGAACCACAGCTGGGCACGTGGGTGGTGTTAGGTGACTTCCCCATCTGACCCCGCCTGCTAGTGTCACCCTAGAGACTAGCCCCAACCCTGGAGTCACCAGGCGGCCTCTTGCGGCCTCGGGGCCTGGCCCCTGGCCCTACAGGGCTTAGTTCAGGAGGAGCCACGTGGGCAAGTGACACTTGAGGCATCTCTAGGCCAAGAGCCAGTCAGACTGATTCCAGGGTTTAGGGAAACAGACTTTTTTTTAAGTTAATGTATTTATTTTGAGAGACAGAGCAAGCAGGGGAGGGGCAGAGAGAGAGGGAGAGAGAATCCCAAGCAGGATCCTCACTGTCAGCACAAAGCCTGATGTGGGGCTTGAACTCATGAACCATGAAATCATGACTTTAGCCAAAACTGAGTCGGACTGACTGTGCCCCCCAGGCGCCCCAAGGGGAAAAGACTTCTGGGTAGATCCACACCCTGCACTCTTCCCAGGACCCGTGGCTGCTGCTGACCTCTGCCCTCTGCCCCCTCCCCCTTCCCCCCTCCAGCCTGAAGCTTGCCAACGAGGACAAGGAGCAGAAGCTGGTGCTCCTCACGGAGGCGCGAGTGGCGGCGGGCAGGGAGGCTGAGGAGCTGCGGGCCGGGCTGCAGGAGGTGGAGCACTCCCGGCTGGAGGCCCGCCGGGAGCTTCAGGAGCTGCGGCGGCAGGTAGCACCCCCGGGGGCCCTCGCCATGGGCTGCTGGGCCGGCGGCACCCCCTGCCTGGAGCCTGGGTGTCTCTGGATGTGAAACCGGGGCCTTGAACTATAACAAGGTTTCTCGACCAATGAACCCCTGAAACTGCAAAAGTGTGTGTGCGTACAGACAACTGTATACGTACTTGTCACATTTCTCCAAGGAGAGGGTCAGAAGCTCCTGTCCAGATCTCAGAGGCACCCACGGGCAACAGGAGCCGTGGGCCCCGTGAGATGGATCAGGAGCTGCTGAACACCTGTTGTCGAGAGCCCAGCAGTGAATATTTCCAGCTCTGTGGGCCGTCCAGTCTCTGTCGCGATTGCTCGGCTCTGCGGGCAGAGCGAGGGCACAGTGCCCAACGCAGTGCATCCACGTGGGCCTGTGTTCCACCAAAACTTTGTTGATGGACACTGAAATTTGATTCTTTTTAATGCTTTTATTTATTTTCGAGAGAGAGAGAGAGAGAGACAGCGTGAGCAGGGGAGGGTCAGAGAGAGAGGGAGACAGAATCGGAAGCAGGCTCCAGGCTCCGAGTGTCAGCACAGAGCCCGATGCGGGGCTCCAACCCACGAACCGCGAGTTCATGACCTGAGCCGAAGTCAGACGCTTAACTGACTGAGCCCCCCCAGGCACCCCTGAAATTTGATTTTATATCATTTTTCACGTGCGAGACCTATTGTTCTTGGATTTTCTTTCCACCATTTCAAAATGAACCATGTCCCAACTATTTACAAACATGGGAAAACCCCCCTTGACTCAGGCTTTCCCAGAAGACTTACGGAACAGGCAGTAGCCCCGTTTGGCTCCTCGGCTCTGCCTTGTCCAGAGAGATCACAGCCAGACTGCCACATCCTCTTCATCCCTCCCCAGTGCCCCCCTTTACCCCTTCAGGCCCCTTCCTGTTGGGTTGAAGTCCTGGGAAGCCATAGGAGTCCCTGAAAGGAAGACATATTGCCGCGCCAGGCTCTTGCTGGGTGTTTTGCAAGCACCCTCACTTGAGCGCTGTGGGGTACGTGGGCCTTCCCCCCACCTGCTCCTGTGGGGCTTAGAACACAGCTTTGTATCCTGCTCATCTGAGACTAATTCCCAGTCCGCTGCTGGTGGGCTGCGTAGCTTGGGGAAGTCACTTCTCCTCTCTGAGCTCCACGGTCTATTAAATAAGGATCCTGTCAGTACCGGCCCCGTAGACAGTTGTGTGAGGTTAAATGAGTTCGTGCAGTTGAAGCGCTTAGAACAGGTGAGACACATGGTGAGCACTGCATGAAAGTCCGGCGTCACCGGAGAGGAAGGCGGCCAGGAGGCCCGGGGTTCCTGCCCCGCAGAATTCCTCTTCCAGTGCGGGTCCACCACTCCCCATGATACGTAGCTGTGACGAGGCATTTAATGGAGGTGATTGGTGTCCAGGGGCCTGGCGTGGCTTGAGCTCGGTGAAGTTACCTGGCGCAGGTTCCCAGTGGCTTCGAGGTGGTATTCAACGTCTGTGTCCCTGGTGGGTCCTGAGTGCTTCCTGTGCCCGGACAGGGCAAGGAGTAGGGGCAGAGTGGAACGGGCCCCACCACCCTGCGCTAGAAGGGGCTGTGGATGCCGGGAACGGGTGCTGGGTCCTACCTGTGTCTGCTCTCTCTCCCAGATGAAGATGCTGGACAGTGAGAACACCAGGCTGGGCCGGGAGCTGGTGGAGCTGCAGGGCCGCCTGGCACTGGGCGAGCGGGCAGAAAAGGAGGGCCGGCGGGAGGCCCTGGGCCTCCGACAGAAGCTGCTGAAGGGCGAGGCCAACCTGGAGGCCATTCGGCAGGAGGTGACTCGGGTGTGGGTGGGGAAGGTCTTAGGAGGCATTCGGGGGTTGTTCTGTGTTTCTTCCCCCAGCAAGAAGCAGGTGGGGACTCCAGTGCGGTAGTCATTCTGAGAGATCACTCCCTTGGACTGGTTCCTGTCCTTTACTCCTTTCGGTTCTTCCCTGGGCATAATAGTAATAACAACTACAAGGACTGTGTAGCAGGGGTGAGGGGGCAGGGGGAGCTCTATAGCCATAACCTTGTTTGATTCTCCTAGCAGCCTAATGAGGCAGGTGCTCTTACCCCGAGAACCAGACACTTAGGCTCAGAGAGGTCAAGGCATCTACTCAAGGTCACACAGCCTCCGGAGTCTGACTCCCAAGCCTATACTCTTTCCATTCTGCTTTTCTGGCTGTTTCACTTTAGTGAATGTACTGTGTGACCTTGACTAAGTCACTTAACCTCTCTGTGTTTCAGAACGCTGATGGGGTGGGGGCCCTAGCATAAGTCCTGGCATCCAGGTGCTCTGTGAATGGTGGTTTCTAGTGAAACTGATGACTATGAGGGCTTGATTTATCCTCTAAACCAGGGGGAGGGGGGCGCGTGTGGGATCATGCATTCCATCAGAAAATAATCTTTTAGGACACGCCCCATTGCGTGATTTATTGGTAAGTTAGCCACTGAGAGACAGGAAGGCCTACTGGTTGAAAGAACAGCCACTTGGAGCCACTGAGCATGGCTTTGAATCTTGGCTCTCTGCTTACTAGCAGTGTGCCCTCGGCTAAGTTATGCAACTGCTCTGTGCCTCACTTTCCTCCTTTGTAAAACGGAGGTGATTGGTGGTGGTAGAGGTGAGTTTTTTGGGAAAGTACTTAGTTCCTGGCACTGAGAAGTCCTGTCCACGGAAGCGTGGACTGTTAGTTAATTACTAGTCAATTGTGCATATTACAAGGCATAGACACAGAAAACCGATTCTAGTGGTTAATTCCCACACTCCCGTGGATGTTCCAGTCCATCCTGCCTGTGTGGAGACCACCCACGAAGCAGGTGTTGCGCGAGCCCCTTTTGGGTGGGTGGGCTCCAGGCTGGGCCTGGGAGGCGGGGCGTCGGGTTGGGGGGCGGCCTTGCTGACCTTCACCTCCCGGCGATGTCCGCCCCAGCTCCAGGGAGCCCAGAGGAAGCTGCAAGAGCAAGAAGGCGAGTTCCGGGCCCGCGAGCGAGGCCTGCTGGGCTCCCTGGAGGAGGCGCGGGGCGCCGAGAAGCTGCAGCTGGACCACGCCCGCAGCCTGGAGCTGAGGCTGGAGGCGGTGCGGGCCGAAGCCGCTGAGCTGGGGCTGCGGCTGAGCGCGGCCGAGGGCCGGGCACAAGGCCTGGAGGCCGAGCTGGCCCGCGTGGAAGCGCAGCGACGCGCAGCCGAGACCCAGTTGGGTGGCCTGCGCTCAGCCCTGCGCCGGGGCCTGGGCCTCGGGCGCACCCCCAGCCCAGCCCCGCTGCACTCACCGGGCTCGCCGACCCGAAGCGCGCCGGCTGGAGGTGAGTGGAGTGGGAAGGGTCGGGGCGGTGGGCGGGTCTTGGTGAGACCACGCCCCCGACTAGGTCCGCCCAACCTGAGAGCCCGTGGCCAGCTGGACCACGCCTCTCCTTTAACGACCAATCTCAGTCCCGCCTCCATATCTCTTTCCTTCCCTTTGGGGAGTCTGCCAAGGCTCTTCCCCTTTGCTGATTTGGTCGCCTCATTTTAAAGGGGGTGATGGTGCTTTCTGTTTTTAAAATTTTTTTAGTGCTTATTTATTTTTGAGTGAGAGAGACAGAGTGCGAGTGGGGGAGGGGCAGAGAGAGAGGGAAACAGAATCTGAAGCAGGCTCCAGGCTTTGAACTGTCAGCACAGAGCTGGAAGCAGGGCTTGAACTCACGAACCTCGAGATCATGACCTAAGCCTCACAACCCTCAAGATCAAGACTGAGTTGAAGCCCAATGCTCAACCGACTGAGCCACCCAGGCACCCCTGATGGTGCTTGTTCTTAATGCCCCTGACTCCCCAGAGACTTCGAGGCTCCACCTCTGTAACTGATCCTGTGTCTCTCTCTCCATCAGTCTCCCACCCCTCCACACGAGGCTTGTGACTTCAGCATCACAGCTAGACAGATACATACCCAGCCTAAGACCCCTTCCAGCAGCTCCTTCAGAAATCCTTCCAGTCCCCTTTGCTCCCAGGGCCCCATGGGTGTCTCTGGGAAAGTCAGCGGGGTGTGAACACACCTTTCAAGAGCATCCTTGTCTGAGCTCGACAATCCTGTCTTGATTCTTAGGGTCTAGAATAGAGTCTCTGAATCTTAGCACTGTGGGCAGTTATTGTGAGATACTGAGTTGTTGCCTCTTAAAATACACAGATTTAGCCTCTGGCTCACGTTCGATCGATCAGTTATACAATATTTATTAAGCACTGGCTGTGTGCTGAATACAGTTTAAATATGGATGGAGCAATAAACAAACTGACTAGCATTTCTGCTTTTAGGGAGTTTATAGTCTAGGGATAGGAGCAGACAATAAATGTAGCAGGGGAGGGGCAGAGAGAGAGGGAGACACAGAATCGGAAGCAGGCTCCAGGCTCCGAGCTGTCAGCACAAGCCTGATGTGGGGCTCGATCTCACGAACTATGAGATCATGACCTGAGCCGAAGTCGGCTGCTTAACTGACTGAGTCACCCAGGCGCCCTGCTTACATCACATTTTAGATAAACATCAATTTTAGGTAGATTAAGGATTAGGATGAACTATGTTTTTTTAAAAAAAATTTTATTTATTTAGGTAATCTCTACACCCAGTGTGGGGCTCCAATTTACAACCCCAAGATCTAGAGCCCCATGCTCTTCTGACTGAGCCAGCCAGGCGCCCCTAAGTAGATTTAAAGATTAAATGCAAAAGGTGAAACTGTAGCTTTTAAAAGACAATATAGGGAAATATTCTTACAACTTTAGAGAAGGAAAGGATTTCTTTTTTTCTTTTATTTTTTTATGTCTTTTATTTATTTTTGATAGAGAGACAGTGCGAGCAGGGGAGGGGCAGAGAGAGAGGGAGACCCAGAATCTGAAGCAGGCTCCAGGCTCTGAGCTGTCAGCACAGAGCTCAGTGCGGGGCTTGAACCCACAAACCGTGAGATCATGACCTGAGCTGAAGTCGGACACTCAACTGACTGAGCCACCCAGGCGCCCTAGGAGAGGATTTCTTAAGACACACACATACACACACCCTACTAACTATAATGTTAATAAATCCTATTTAATTTAAACTAAGAACCTGAAAAAAGATGGCTAGGGATGCATATTGTATGTTATATATATTTTATCACAACAAATAAAATTTTTTAAATTTATTTTTGAGAGAAAGAGAGACAGAGAGACTGAGAGAGACAGAGTGCAAGCAGGGGAAGGGCAGAGAGAGAAGAGGACACAGAATCTGAAACAGGCGCCGAGCCTGATGTGGGCTCGAACTCATGAACCATAAGATCATGAGCTGAGCTGAAGTTGGATACTTAATCGACTGAGCCACACAGGTGCCCCATAAAAAAATGTATTTTAGGGGCACCTGAGTGGCTCAGTCGGTTAAGTGTCCGACTTTGACTCAGGTCATGATCTCATATTTGTGGGTTCAAGCCCCGCATCAGGCTCTGTGCTGACAGCTCAGAGCCTGGAGCCTGTCTTCCAATTCTGTGCCTCCCTCTCTCTCTGCCCCTCCCTGCTCATGCTCTGTCTCTGTCTCAAAAATAAATAAAACATTTTTAAAAATGTATTTTAATGTTTATTTTTGAGAGAGACAGAGTGTGATTGGGGGAGGGGCAGAGAGAGAGGGAGACCCAGAATCCCAAGCAGGCTCCAGGCTCTGAGCTGTCAGCACACAAACCATGAGATCATGACCAGAGCTGAAGTCAAATGCTCAACACCTGAACCACCCAGGCGCCCCAGAAAATTTTTAAAGATATAGCAAGGGCAGGGTAGGGGTGTTTGTGTGGGAAATGGAGAGCCCCGGTGAGGAGGTGGTAGGTGGGGGAAAGATGTGTGGGAAAGGAGACTCTGAGGACAAGGGACAAGTGGAAGGTCCTGAGTGGTAGTTCCCCTGTGAACAGCGAAGGGGCAGAGCAGGCACAGGGCAGCGAGCAAGGTGCAGAGGAGTGGGAGGTGAGGACCTGGGGACAAAGGACACGCTCGAGTAATCCTTGCAGGCCACTCTGTTGTGGGGCCCTTGGGGGCGGTGGGTAGACGTCCCGCTCTGGGTCCAACAGCTGGGTCTGTCGACAGAGCTGTGGGGCAGCTAAGGTGTCACTTGGCAAAGGCAGGAGGATGCCAACCCCCTGCCCTGTGGTTCCGATGCTGACCTCCAGGGGGCGCCCTGCCTCTGTGTGCACTGCCCCTCCTGCCTCTTGAAGCAGAGTTCATTTCTCTGCCCCGACGTAGGGCTACCTGGTTCCAAATCCCATTGTGGGATCTTCCCAGCTGGAGACCAAGCAGATCCCTTAACTGCTTTGAGCCCATCCAGCCTGTGAAGGGGGGACAGAGAATTATTGTGAAGGTGGGATAGTTCGGTCAGGAAAGCCCAGTGCCCGGCACAGAGGAAGCAGGGAGATGTTGAGCGGGTAAGCGTCCATCCTTGGACTGGGTCCTGGGAGTGCAGTCCTCATAGCGCCCCCGGTCTGGGTGGGGAGGCAGACCTTGGATCCTCTTGAGGGTGGGGTGAGCTCCCCCCCGCCCAGGCTGGGGTTGGGGACCCCTCTGGGGAGCAGATATAATGAAATGGCCAAGCTAAGAGAGGCCGTGGGGAGAGAAGGGAACAGAGTGCATGAGGCCCTGGTGCCGGAAGAGGGAATGTTCTAGAACTTGGGAGAGCTGAGGGTCATGTGGAATGGACTGCTTATAAAAGGTGAGAGGGCTGTGCTAGGGTGAGCAACGGGGCCTCTGCACGCTGGCCGGGAATTTGGGCTTATTTTGAGGGGGCTGGGACCTGGGGAGGGTCAAGCAAGAAGGTGGGGGCTAGCGTTGTGGGTGGGGGGAACTCCTGCAAACTGCTGGGTGCAGCTAGGAGGGTGAGGTGTGTGAGGAGCCCACAGGCACCGCCCAGGCAAGAAGGGTTCGGGTTCCTGCACCCCTGAGCATGCCGCCTCCCCCAGGAAGCGGCGAAGGGCTCAGCAGCCCCAGCCCCTTGGAACGCAGCCCTGGGTCCGAGCCACCATCCCCAGGACCTGCCACCTCCCCTGCATCTCCGGACCTGGAACCAGAGGCGGTGCGGGGGGCCCTTCGGGAATTCCTACAGGAGCTGCAGAGTGCCCAGAGGCAACGGGTGAGGCTGGGTGCCAGTGGCTGGGCAGGGAGCTGGGTGGCTGAGGGCCCCTCGAGGGGCTGCGGGGCATCGGAACAGAGGTCTTCCCTAACCCCCTTCCGCGATGTCGGGGCTGCAGGATGAGCTTCGGGCCCAGAACGGCGTCCTGAGTCGACAGCTGGCTGAGATGGAGGCAGAGAGGGACAGTGCCACCTCACGGGCGAGGCAGCTGCAGAAGGCGGTGGCCGAGGGTGAAGAAGGTGAGTTTGACCCCCCTGCACCCCCCCCCACGCCCTTGCTCTCTGTCCTCTTAGCCACTGAGCTGGGACGCATGGGGTTGGCCTTGAGCAGCTCTTCTGCCCCTGCCCGGGCCACCGCGACCTGAGTTGGGGGCTGTGTCCTCTGGGGGGCCTTCCCCGGTCAGCTCCACTCTATGTGTGCAGACTGGCAGACCCTCAGGGACTTAGAGTGGCGGGCCCTGTGGCGGGTGGAGGACAGGCCGGGCACCTTGTGGCCAGCTTCGGGTCTCGGGGTGCGCCAGGCCGGGCCTGACGGGGCTGGGGTGCTGCAGCCCGGCGCCGCATGGACGGGCGGCTGAGCGGGGCCCAGGCAGAGCTGGTGCTGCAGGAGGACACCGTGCGGCGCAGCGAGCGTGAGCGCCGGGCCGCCCTGGACCAGGTGGCCGCCCTGGAGAGGAGCCTGCAGGCCACCGAGAGTGAGCTCCGGGCCAGCCAGGTAGGCGGCAGTTGAGGGCCGGCGGGGGTGGGGGTGGGGGGTCCGCGTGTGCCCGAACCGCTGTCTGGGAGTCCTACTGTGTGCTTCTCTCTTGCCGTCTGCCTGGGCTACAGCACCCGCTAAAGTGAGCCCCCTGTGACTCTGTCCGGAGGCACGTTCAGGTTGCGCCCTCTCGCTCCTCCTTGCGTTCACCAGGCTGCAGAAGAAAAGGCCTGGGCTTTTGAGCCTGACAGAGAAGTCTGCGTCCGAGCCCCGGCCTGCTTATTGCTGCCTGATCTCAGTTTCCTCCCGCGTGAAAGGGGGAGGCCGGCAGTGGTCTCCCAGGGACGATACACAGATGCTCTTGGTTTTTTTTTTTTAAGTTTATTTGTTTTTGAGACAGAGCACGAGCAGGGGAGGGGCAAAGAGAGAGGGAGAAAGAATCACAAGCGGGCTCCTCACTGTCGGCGCAGAGCCCAATGCGGGACGCAGTCCCCTGAACTGTGAGATCATGGCCTGAGCCAAAATCAAGGGTCAGATGCTCAACTGACTGAGCCACCCAGGTGCCCTGTGAATGCTCTTAACATATGATGGGTAGGGGACCTCAGTTTCCTCTGTCTGGATAGCCACATGAGCGGTGTTCTGGGGTTTTTATGTGTGTTTGGGGGACATCTGTGTACATGTGTGTGTGTGCATGTGTACATGTGTATTGTGTGTGATTGTGTGTGTGTGTGTCTGGGGCAGGACACCCTGGCCCTGGGGGCGACAGTGCCGGCCACTGAAGCCTTGAGCCCTTCTCATGCCAAAGATCCCCTCACTCCCTCCCCCTTCCTCCCCGGCCCTCCATCATTGCCCCCGCAGCCCACCCCCCGTCTCTGGCTCCAGGTCAAGTTTGAGCTGGATTGTTATGTCTGTGGTTCCAGCTCTGGCCTCGGGCCCAGCCACAGGGGCCGCGGGAGGAGGCCGGGAACAAAGCTGGGCAGGGGCCAGAGTGGGGCTGCCAGGCCCAGACATGGCAGAGTTGGGGCTCTGGGCACAGCGGCAGGGGGCCAGGCCTGGGGGGATGGTAGTGAGGTACTAGGATGGTAGCAGGCATGAGAGGACCCCAGTCTGCCTTCCTGTCCTCTCCCTACTCCTCAGGCCTCTCTTACTGTCGGACCCCATGTGGGGCAGGGAGGAACATCATGCCCTAAACCCACGTGGGGCCCAGGGCTCCTACTGGACTCAGCTCCAGTCACCCAATGCAGCTTCGGGGCCTCTGGTGATCAGGAAAGCCCTGGAATCTGCATTTCTACCCTCCGTTCCCACTCCGGGGCTCCGTGAACACTTTGCGGTGCCCCTGGGCCTACGCAGCCGCCCTGCTGCCCAGATGGGTGGTCAGGCCGCAGAGCAGGAAGAGATAGTCCTGGATCAGAGCCTGTTGGAACGGCCAGATCAGCCAAATCCAGAAAGTGCTCTGGGATCCTCAAGTCAACCCACCCTGTGAACACACGGGGAGACGGAGGCCCCGAGAGGGTCACAGGCTGGCCCCAGGTCACACAGGGAGGGGTTGGAGCAGCCGCTTCAAGGCTGCTCCCCACTTTCCCCTGAGAGTCCTGAGGGGAGGTGGGGGGTGGCTGCCCCAGGCGGCTGGGGCCTGATCCTCCCCCCCCCAACCCGCAGGAGAAGGTCAGCAAGATGAAGGCCAACGAGGCGAAGCTGGAGAGCGACAAGCGGCGCCTGAAGGAGGTGCTGGACGCCTCGGAGAGCCGCACCATCAAGCTGGAGCTGCAGCGGCGCGCGCTCGAGGGGGAATTACAGCGCAGCCGCCTGGGCCTGAGTGACCGTGAGGCCCAGGCCCAGGCCCTCCAGGATCGGGTGGATGCCCTGCAGAGACAGGTGGGTCCCCATGACCCTTGGCAGGTTTCTCATCTACATGCACAGTGCCAGGTGCTTTACGGGGACTATGTAATACTCCCAACAACCCTGCGGCAAGCATCATCCTCATTTCATGGACAGACAGACACTCAGAGAGGTGATACCATCGCCCAAGATCACATAACTAATAAGAGACAAAGCCAAAATTAGAATTTAGGACTCTTTGACAACAGAATCTGCATTCCTAGGAAACGCGTGGGAGAAGTTAGAGATGTCGGTTTCATTTGTGTCCCTTTTTGCCTTGGCTGCCAGGAAGCTCAGCTCTAACCAGAATGTTCAGTAACTCTGCCTAGTCGTACAAAGTCACCCACCAAAGTCAAGAACATAGAACATTTCTGGATTGTGGCGGTTAGCTTTTCTCTTCCCCGGCAGGAAGGACAGGGAGGAGACCGCGGGGTCTGGGACATCTGAGTTCATGGCACTTTAGGTCAGGGTAGTTACCCAGCAGCAGGATGGAGCCTGGGCTGCAGTGGGCTGAGCCGGTGGGCGCAAATGGGAACAGTGAGCGTCAGTGGTGGGAGGAGCGTGGCTTGGGTTCGACCCTCTTGCCAGAGGGGTGCAAATGGGAACAGTGAGCGTCAGTGGTGGGAGGAGCGTGGCTTGGGTTTGACCCTCTTGCCAGAGGCCGTGGCAAGAGCAGAGCCACTTTCCTGTCTCCCCTCCTGCCAGGTGGCAGACAGTGAAGTGAAGGCGGGGACTCTGCAGCTGACGGTGGAGCGGCTGAACGGGGCCCTGGCCAAGATGGGAGAGAACGAGGGGGCCTTGCGGGACAAGGCCCAGGGCCTGTCAGAAGCGTTGGCCCAGAATAGCGCCAACCTTACCAGCACCCAGGACAAGAATCTGCACCTGCAGAAGGCCCTGACCGCCTGTGAACATGACCGCCAAGTCCTCCAAGTATGGGGGTGCCAGGGCCTGGCTGGGGGTGGGCTCGACAAGGGCAGGCTAGGAGGGGCCCTAGGGACCCAGTCCATGAGAGCTTTGAGGTGAGTGGGCCCCATGAGAGCACTGACCAATAAGAGGAGGCTTGGGGTGGGGGGGGCAATAAGAGAATACGCCTACTTGTAGAGGCCTGAGGGACCCAGGTACGGGTTGATGGGGTCCCCACCTCATGCAGGTCCGTGGGCCAGGCCTGCCGTCTGCCTCGCCCTCCAGCTAAGATTTTGGGGCTGTTGTACGGGCTGTGACCCCGACCCGGAGGTGCAGAGTAGAGGGGAGCCTTTGCTGCATCCTGGCACCATCAGCCCCTGTCCCCCAGGAACGGCTGGAGGCCGCTCGGCAGGCGTTGACCGAGGCCCGGAAGCAGAGCAGCTCCCTCAGCGAGCAAGTGCAGACGATGCGAGGCGAGCTGGCCGACCTGGAGGGCCAGCGGGCAGAGGCAGAGGGCCAGCTGCAACAGCTTCAGGAGGTGAGGGCCATGACGGGCCCCTTCTGTCCCCAGGACGTGCTCTCGGGATGGAGTGGGACCCTCCTCATCCCAGCCTCATCCCACACCCAGGCCCAGGTTCCCATGGCGAAGCGTGGGTCCTTCAACCCGCACCCCCATTACACAGATGGAGAAGCTGAGGCCCGGGGAAGAGAACAGTGTGGCCTCAGGTGATAGTTCTCTGATGGGGGCCTCACTCCCCACCCCTGCGGAGCCTAGGCTGGCCTCACCGTCCTCCAGCTTCGGATGCACGGCCCGAGGCCCGCAGGCATCAGGGGCCTGCTGGCTTTCTGCAGGCGCTGCGGCAGCGACAGGAGGGGGAGGCGGCGGCCTTGCACGCGGTGCAGAAGCTGCAGGACGAGCGGCGGCTGCTGCAGGAGCGCCTGGATGGCCTGCAGCGAACCCTCGCTCAGCTGGAGGCCGAGAAGCGGGAGGTAGAGCGGTCGGCGCTGCGGCTGGAGAAGGACCGGGTGGCCCTCAAGCGGATGCTGGACAAGGTGGGCTGAGCGGCCAGGGCTCTCCCCTCACCTCCTCTGGGTCTCGGCCTCCGGTCCCCAGGGCCAAGGGCCTCCGGTGCCCTCTGGCCGCTGCTCCTGCTGCCGCTAACCTCACACCCCTCCCTCCTTCCCCGGGTGCCCTGAGCCCCTCCTCTCCCGGCCTAGGTGGAGCGCGAGAAGCTTCGCAGCCAGGAGGACACGGTGCGGCTGAGCGCTGAGAAGGGCCGCCTGGACCGCACCCTCACGGGGGCCGAGCTGGAGCTGGCCGAGGCCCAGAGGCAGATCCAGCTGCTGGAGGTCCCGTCCCTGGCCGCCTCCCCCCATCTCTCCCTAGCCCTGGGCCCCGGCCCCAGCCCCATCCCCAGCCTGAGTGCCAGACCCCGCCTCCAGGAGCTGCTGATGGCTCTGCCAGCCCAGGTCCTCAACCTCCATAACCCAGGAGCCCAGACTCATCGGGCAGCCCAGAGCCAGGTCCCAGGGGGAGGGGTCCTCCCCAGGGTGGAGGGAAGAGAGATGCCCTTAGCATATACGCCTGCGTGTTTGCACGTTGTGGACACGTGGAGGTGTGAGTGTGCATGGGAGTATTTTGCTTGTAACATGAATCTGGTGCACAGATGTGTCAAGTCTGCAATTAGGAATATGTAGTGTATGTGTGTGTTTTCCTGCACATGTCTTCATGTATGTAGATGTATGTAGGAGTATTGCACCTTTGCACACACACGTGCATCCATGTAAACAAGGGCTATTTACATGCTTGCTTTTTGTGCCGGTCTGAATGTGGGCCCGGCTCTCTGATTACATCTGCGCATGTGTGTGCCCGGCATGTGCGCGTACGTGCCTGTCAGTGGGGTCACTGGGAACCCCGACCCAGGATTCGCCGACCAGGGGGCCCAGGAACATGGGGGACAAACAGGATCTCTTTTGCTCCCCCTGCCTGCACTGTCCTGAGGGCCCTTCTAGGCTCCCACTCCTGGGAGTGCCTGACAGCCCTCCCCCACGTGCGTGCACGCGCAGGGCCACGCCCCTGACCCGATGCTCCACCCTTCCCCCCCCCCCCCCCCCCCCCCCCCCCCCCCCCCCCCCCCCCCCCCCCCCCCCCCCCCCCCCCCCCCCCCCCCCCCCCCCCCCCGCCGCAGGCCCAGGTGGCGGCCCTGGAGCAGGACCAGAGCCAGGCCCGGCTGGAGGCCGAGGAGCAGGAGCAGCTGGAGCTGCAGCAGGAGGTGGAGCGCCTGCGCAGTGCCCAGGTGCAGACGGAGCGCACGCTGGAGGCGCGGGAGCGGGCCCACCGGCAGCGCGTGCGCGGGCTGGAGGAGCAGGTACTCACCCCAGGATGTTGCAGAAGCGCCCGTGGGGGTGGGGGAGGGCTGGCTGTGACCTCTGGTGCGAGTGACCCAAGTGGTCCGGTGGATCTGTGATGTCGAGTGACGCCCGTCCCCGTGCTGTGGCTCTGCCGTCCTCATGGCTGTCTCCTGGGTGGCCCAGGTGCCCTCAGCAGCCCCAGCCTAGGTTATCCTGACAAGCTAGCATCCCAGAGGGAAGAGGCAGCCTTTGCCCCTAGAGCAATCACAGAAGTCCCAGGGATGGCCCTTACTGGCCTGCTTAGGTCCCTGACCCCTTCCCAGCCATCCCTGATCTGACACGTGTGCAGGACAAGGCTGCTTGGGCAGGGCCGGGCCGAGGTCACTGGCACCCCCAGTCAGGCTAGTGCCAGGCGAGAGTGGGCACGGGTGGTTCCTGACCAGATGCCGGGAGCAGTTGGAAAACAGCTGCCACGTGGGTCGGGACAGGAGGGGTGGGAAGCACCCTGCTGTTTAATGAAACCCATTTTTCCCTGAAACAGGCAGGGTTGGGTCCCTTCTGGGGTTCCAGCTCCAGCCACACGCCCCTTTCCCTGGCATCAGGCTGGGGTCCAGGCTGGCTCTGCCTCCTCTTTCTTCCCCAGGTGTCCACCCTGAAGGGCCAGTTGCAGCAGGAGCTCCGGAGGAGCTCAGCACCCTGCCCCCCCAGCTCCAGCCCCCCAGGGGAATGAGCCCCTTCCTGGGTGGCCCCCTGGCTCAGAGCTCGGCTGGGGGTTGGGAGAAGCGGGTGGCAGTGCTGAGTGCCTGGGACTCCAGGCGCAGCTTCTTAGCAAATCGGGCGCATTTGGGAGGGGGGGGTCCTCACTCCAGTCCCCGCCCCTGGGATGAGCCTTCAGGTCGCCTGAGAGTGAATGGAAGTTAAGGGGATGGGAAGGCCCCCCTGCCTCTGGCTGGCCCTAGAGCATGGGCTCATGGGAAAGAGGAGGGGTGCCTGGGAGTCAGAGACCCAGGCTTGGCTTCCCAGAGATCTCTCCGCCTTAGTTCAGAGTGTTTGTCAGGAAATTTCCTCAGAGTCCCTGTATTTTTATACCTTTTTACAATGTTAACTGTTCAGAACTGTTGTGGTTATTTTTGGTAACAAGAAGACCCCGTTTTCTAAAAGTGGTTGGTACAGCTGTGTCCTCTTACTTCGATGTGCCTCCTCCACTTGAGAGCTGGGTGGGGAGACACATGGGGCCTGGGGCAGGGGTGTAGGGGGAGATGGGGAGGCTTTAGAAAGGCCCATGGAACTTCCTGGCCTCACAGGATGCTGGCGTGGGGAGGTCTCTCCGGGGGTCCTGCGCCACCCACCCCACATAACAGACAGGGCTGCTGAGGCCCGAACTGCACGGCCTGGCTCTTTCCAGCCGTAGCGCTCTTGCCCCCTTTCTCTGGCCCCTCGCTGGGATGGGGCCCACCCTCTGCTCGTGGCAGGCCTTCCTGGCAGCGTGTGGGCCTGGGAGTGAACATGGGTCTGGTCCTGGCTCGGCTGAGTGAGCCCTGCCAAGCTGCATGACCTCTCAGAGCCTTGGTTTGCTCATCTGTGAACGGGGAACCTGCCTCACAGGGTGGCGGAGCAAGGTGCTCGGCGTGTCCGGGGAGGACGTCCGATGGAGTCGGGTTCTGCCCCGGCTCTGCCACTTCTAGCCATGGATCCGTGGGGTCACCTCATGCCTCTGGGCTTCCTGTAAGGGGGCCACACTGCTCGTGCCCACCACAGAGGACTGTTTGGAGGGTAAGTGGGACCGCGTGCTGATCGAGCCGGGTCTTCACATATCTGCTCTGTCCTCTGACCTAGTAGCCCTCCCCGCCCAAGGCGGGTCTCGGCGTCCACCTCCCGTGACCTGCTTTGTACCCCAGAACCACCTCCACGCCTCCACTTGGGCGGCCTCCTGTCTTGGCCTCTGATGACAGGGCCCTCGTAGCCTCACCGAGCGGCCCGGACAATGAGCACGGTGTACCCCTGAACCCCCCGTTTCCGATGCAGCCCCTTGCAGTGTCCCCGCAGACCCTGGAGGGGGCAGCTGTCAGGATCCACCTTTCTGGGGTGGGGGGGGAGTGTCAGCTGAAGCCGGTGGGTGAGGAGGTGGGACTGGGACCCCAGAGGCAAGGCCACAGGTCACCTGAAACGGTCCCTTCTCCCCAGGGGCCAGGCAGTCTCTCCATGACAGGCATTGTCAGAGGCACCTGGCCACCCGCTCTGTGCTCCCAACTGAGAAATGACTAAATCTTTTGTAAAAACAATTTTAATTTTGTATAAAACAAAGGTGGTCTGTGCCCGGGCGCTGTAGGAAGTCCAGGCGGACCAGCTGGGGGGAGGGGCAGAGCCTACCTCGAGGGGCAGGGGGTGGGCAGGGGACTGTCCTCGAGGGACTGAGAAGGCACATTGGAGGCCCAGGCCCCACCGAGAGGCCTGGGATGCCCCTCATCTGGGGGTGACAACTGGGCAGTGGGGAGCCCCCACTGTGCCCTGGGGGTGGCCACAGGCAGGGGGAGGGACTGAGACAAACCCCCGCCCCAGGACCACAGTCCACTTTTTACAGAATAAAAGGAATGTCAGGCTGGGGAGAAAAGCACCAGGTCAGGCAGGGCCCGAGGGCCCCGGATCCAGGGAAGGCCCAGGGCTTGGGGTGCCAGCTCCCCGCTAGCAGCCCCCGCAGCTCCTCGCACAGGAGGCCGCCACGGAATGACACAGGCCGCTGCTGGCCATCACGCCACATTTGGAGAACTTGTCCCGACATAGGTCAGCTGTTGCGGGGGGTGGGGGGCAAGGAGTTGGGGTCAGGGTGGGGCTCAGGCATGGGGAAAACCACCGTCCCCCTTCCCAATCCTGCGACAGGGAAGTTCTGAGGATAAGCAGCCGGGAGGGGGCCCAGGAGCCCCCTGGAAGTGGCCCCGGGGGCAGAACACGGGTTTTATAAACACCAGGTGGGTAGATGGGTGGAAGGACAGTGAGTGGGGTTGGGGAGGGGGAAGGTCTGGGGGTGCAGGGCTCCCTACCTCGGAGGAGCTCCTCGTGGGCACAGACTGTGCGAACACAGATCTCCTTGTTGACCACATACACGCGGCGGAGGCTGGGGGGATGGGGCCGGGACGCCGGGGTCACCTCACCCGCACCCAGTCCCTCCAGGGGGGTCCCCATGCATCCCTGCCCCTAGGCCTGGGCTCAGCCGGAGTCAGAGTTCAACTTCCCTAAAGTCCCACCTCGGGGCAGGGGGAGGCTGTGCCTGCCTGCCCCCCCTCCTGCCCCCCTGCCCCACCCCTGCTCACCTGTAGAAGCAGACCTCGTTGAGACACTGTTTGCAAGGCTTGTGGATGGAGTAGAGGCGGGTGCACGGGTACTGTTCCTCGCGGCAGTCTGGGCGACGGGCACCATCAGACTGGGGGCTGCGGCTGAGGCCCTGGGCTCGGGAGCGGCGTAGCCCCCAACGATGCCCGCCGAGACCCACTCTCATCACTGGGTCTAGGTCCGCCCCGCACCCTCTGGCGCAGCGCGTACACACACACACACACACGCACACACACACACAAGTGCAGACAGCATTGCTGGGGCTCCCGGGGCTGCCAGATTTTATACACTATATTTACACGTGCACATATTCCCAGCCACACTCGGAAGCACCTATTCAGACAGGCATAAGTTCAAACACAACTGCACCCACACACAGCAGTCCCAGAGGGCCACACCAACCAACGGGCAGGGCTGCGCACGCTCAGAGGAGCACACGCTAACAGCGGGCTCACGGGAGTGAGAGCAGCCCACACGGTCTGGCTGTCTCGGGCTCTTGGTGGGGGCAGCACGGGGGTGGCTCAGCCGCCTGGGCCCCCTCTCTGCATCACTGGGTACAGGCACCACCCAGTCCTGCTGGCTGGCAGGCAGGAAGCCCCCTGCACGCTCCCTCCCTCTTCCCAGTGTCTGGGGGTGGAGGACCCTTCCGGAGGCTGCAGCCAACTGGGGGGGGGGGCAAGGGGGTCTCCCAGAGCGGCCCGGGGTGGGGGGGCCCTGCCATTGCTGGCCTACAGCACTGGCATGTCTGCAAGCCCCAGACCCCGCCACTGGCCCAGCAAAAGCAAAAGGCTTATCAGTCTCCGTCCCACCAGTGCTGCACCCAGCTCTACCCCCGCTTCTGAGGCCGTGCCTTTGTTTCTCCAGCTGTCAGGGAAGCTCTTACCCAGAGGTCCAGGCTCCGTGGGCTCTGTCTCCAAATTTCCTGGTGCTGGTGTCAGGAGGGGGGCAGCAGACATCACTGAGAAGGGTCCATTCAGGGGACCGGCCCCACCCGGCACAACCTCCCAGGGTTGACAGGAGCCGCCTGCCTACCTGGGGTGGGGGCCGGGATGACTTCCTGCTGGACTTGCTGCTGGGACTGGAACTGCTCCGCGGGGGGCCGAGGAGTCACCTCTGAGTTGGGGGCGGAAAAGGGGGGGTCCACTCCATCTCTCCACCCCAGCACCCAGCTGCCCGCCCACCTGCCCCACCCCAGCCCTTTACCTTGATAATCATAGTAGTCCGGGTTGTCTGAGAACAGAGATGAACGCGGGGGTTGCCAGGGGTCAGGCGAGCTCCCGGTCCCGGGGGGATCAGGAGGTCAAGGCTACACCCAGGACCACCCCTATGATACCCACTACCCCTCCCCACCTGGTCCCCAGCTGTGTCGTGCACGCCTGGGAGCCAGGCCTTGATGATGTGGCCGGAAGTGCGGAGAGCCAGGCAGAGGTGGGACAGGCCCTTACCTATCTGGTCACTATACTGGGTGTACTGGACGTGGTCCGGGAACGGAGGCAGAGGGTCTAGGTCATATTGGGCCTGAGCCAGCAGGCCTGCTGTGAGGAAACAAAGCATCAGCGGGTACCCTGCAGGGAAGGACAGCAGGGGCCCCGAGGCACTTCTGGGGAGAACAGGCAGAGGTTCCAAGGGCTGGCCGGTAAGACCCTAAGATCCTACAACCCAAGGGATCCAAACTCTTGACCCAAGGGATGCAAACTCCTTCCTCGACCACAAACAGCCCTTGCACGGCCTGCCCATGTGTCACCTCACAGACCTTGCCTGGCCTGTCTTCCCCTGCTAGGCTCCTGGCTGTTTCTGGAACTCAGCACACTCCTGTCTGCCCCAGGGCCTTTGCACTCGACTTTCCCTAGGCCTGTGATCCTGGTTAACTTCTCCTCCTGCAGGTCTCAGCTAAAAATTCAGTTTCACCAAGAGGCCCTCACTGGCCTACCCCCCCTCTCCAGCCAGTTCTTCTGGTCATTTCCATCCTAGTGCTCAACACGCTGGCTTTTATCACACCTGCCTGAAGTACCAGCCTCCCTTCCCTAGACAGGCAGCACCACGAACGCAGGGATGTGTCTGCCCGGGTCATCGTTGTACCCCAGGGTCTAGCCCAGTGCCTGGCACATAGTAGGTGCTCAACAAATATCTGTTAAACGAATAAATGTTAGATCGGGCAGGGTCTTTGATCCCCGTGGATAACTCCTCATTTCACCAATAGGGATCATTCCAATGTCAAGATTACATAGGGGGGTTGGGTCCCAAATGAGTCTAGAATCCAGACCTACTGACTCCCTGCCTTGGGTGCCCCCCCACCCCGACACATTGGCTCCCTCCTGGGAGGGAGGGAAAGCACGGCCTCCTGGTGCCTGGGTATGTGCCAGGCTGCTGCTGGGGAGGGCAGGGGTGAGGGCTTGGGAGGAGCCTCACGCTTTGGGAGGGGTTGGCCAGTCTGGTCTGTGGCCCAGGAGCCAGGAGGTCCCGGGACGGGGACCAGGGAGCTGGGTACTGGCCACAGGGCATAATAAAGGCTCACTGCCAGCTCCCACCCCCACCCCCACAAGGGGAGCCCCCAACCCCAGGAGCCACTCACCAGGCAGGAAGAGCAGGAAGAGGCAGGCAGCTCTCATGGCTCCGAGGTGAGGCAGTCTGGGCTGATGTCAGGACAGCTGGGGGGAGGGGGGTGAGCTGTAGCTAGGACCCCTTCACCCAGGACTGCGGAGCCTACCTGGGCTCCCCTGCATCTACCCAGTGAAGGAGGAGCGCTGGGGACAGAAGCCAGGCATACGGAGGGCCCGAGGTCTGGCGGGGCTGGGGTGGGGGCTACCTCTGCTCTCCCTGATGGCCCCCTGGGTGTTCAGGTCCAGGCACAAGGCCTCCAACCTCGCTCCAGAGTTGATCTTGTAGACGGACAGAACCCACTAAGGGCACGTTTCTAGCCCCCCACTAGCCTTGACTCTGCTCTCTCCTCGCCCACAGCCTTGCCCACTTCTGAGTGAGCGCCTCCTGGTGTCTCGTGCACCGATCACGTGAACCCCCGACCCCAGGCCCATCCTCAAGACCCCAGCAGCCACCGCCAACCCTGCCACCTGTTCCCAATTAGCCCCTGGGCCCTCAGTGTCTTGCTCTGGAGGAAACCACATGCACGCATGGGCGGCAGGGCAGCCAGGCCTGGGCAGGGCTCCCACCCCCAGAAGATTCCTCTCCTGCCAGGGCTCCAGGCCTCCTAAGACCTGGCTGTCTTCAGCACAGACTCACGAGACTGAGGTCTGTTTGTCTGCAGCAGCAGGAAACACTTAGGGTGGAGTCTGAGGAGAGATTCTCTGGATCCTACAAGGGCAGAGCTGGAGGGGACAGTGACGTCACCCAGCCCAGAGGTTTGGAACCCCTTAACACTGGATGGCAAGTGTTGTGTGTGTAATTTTGGGGGAGAGGCCCGTGCTCCACAGCCTTGACCATGCTCTTGAAGTTCAAGACCTCGAGTCTCTGGCCACACAGTGGGCTTGGCAGGGTCTACGGTCCCGCATGCGGCCCCAGCTCAGTGGGGGGCAGGCATCAGCCTTCCGCCTGGAGCTCTGGGAGAGAGTCCACGGGCTCACCCCTCCAGGAAGGCCCCTCCCGCCTTCCAGACAGCTAACCGGAGACCTAATGGCCACAGGGCGTCTAAGGATAGAGGAACACCACTTGGGCATCTGTCCGTCTTCCCTCCCGATCCAGAGCCTTCGGGGGCCCCCAGCCCGGCTCATACAGTCACCATCTCCCTTCCTTACTGAGGAGGGGGCGGTGGAGGAGATGAGAGCCTCGAGGGTCTCAGGCTGCCCCGGAGCCAGGGGACCTCGGGCTCCCCACGTTCCTATCCTGGAATCCCTTGGCCCTGTCTCAGTAGGAGGCACCCAAAGACCTGGAGCCCCTTCATCCCCCTCCTCATCCCCATGGGCTTCTGCCAGCCAGGCCAGTTGGAGCTGTCACCACTCAGGAGGAGGCCCTGAGTTGGGGCCTAAGAGGCC
>PISW01011789.1:7913-37602 GCA_004023785.1 Mungos mungo
AGTAAAAAATCAAAACCCCCACTTCTATTTCCTGTAATTAGGCTTATACAGAAATTAATAGGTTAAGTACCAACTAGTTAATCACCTAATTTCACAGCTATCTGAAGTGGCATTCGTTATTTAGCAGCTTATCTATGATACATTCAAGATACATGATACAATTTATTACTTGCCTATAAGCTAAAACAAAGCCTGCTTATTTTTTAAACCACAGAACTAGGCCAGAAACTCCTTTACAAATATCGATGGAACATCCCCTGTGTTCCAGGCACTGAGCTGGCGGTGAGAATATAAAGGCTAAGACAAACAGACAAACCGCGCTTTGTGCCCTTGTGGTGCTTACTGTTAAGTGATGACACGTGTGGAGACCTAACTGGGGACTACGTCATCTAAGGCGTCATGTCCCAGCCTTCTGGGTTTAAACTTTATTCTGTCTGCGAGCATTGAAAAGCTGTTGAAGGAGTTGGGCAGCAGAGTGGCACAGTTAGCTTTTTATTTTACCAAGACTTCGTGGTCTGCTAGAAGTTTAGAGGGTGACGGCGGGTAGGAGGTTGGTAGTGGAGGGCAGAGGCAAAGAAACTGAGAACCCGCTTAGAAGGCTGCTGCGGGAAAGCCAAGCAACGAGGCGATGGCGGCCAGAACCTAGAGAGCCGCCCGCACTCAAGATGGAGACCCACTGATGGAAATGCTAAGGATACGGAAGGGGCAGGACCCAGTGAATGGTTTGATGACAGGAAGCGCATGATTAGGGAAAAGGAAAAGTCTAGGTTGAAAACTGTTTCGCAGAGAGAAGGTAAAAAGGTCATTGAAAGCATTTTGGCTTTTATTTATGTGTTTTTTTGAAGTTTCATACCCTGGTGTGAGGTAGCTTGTATTCCAAATAAGCCTTTAAAAGGAATCCCAACTGTATTAATCTATTCCAAAAAATGTGCTCTTATAAATTGTTTGTGATTAGTAATCAGTAAATAGTAAGACGGGAACTTCCCTTAATTATAGATGTTCTTATTATTCTGGTTAAGATTTTGAAGTCAGTTAATATGTCTAACGAAAGGACTAGGAAAGATACCTGTACTCTGTGTGTGTGTGCACTAAGCGAACTCTGGGTGGCTGGCAAATGCATAGTTCTCAAATTTTAAAACAATGCTCCGAATGTAAAGTCATGGGAAATAGCGATGAGACCACCACCGGGGCTCTATATAGACCAACTCTATATCCATATTCAAAGTGTCCTAACCACCATCTTCTAATTATTATGTTCTCAAAAAGTACCCTTCAACTAGTCACTTAGTTACGTTTAGTCAATTCTTTCATGCATCAACATACAGCAGTTTTAATAGTTTTTAAAATTAAAAAATAATGCAAATTATACTTTTATAAAAGAAGCAAATGAAAGAAACAAGCCTTTCTATTTAATTCATAGGTATAGAAAAGTGGTTATTATTATTATTATTTATACTATATAATATTTTCCAATGGACTTTCTACCCAAACATGATAACTCACAAGAAACCTGTGGTAGCGTCTGTCTACACTTTTAGCAGAATTTCTACATTTTATGAATTATTTCAACTGGTATTTTATAATATAAGAACTTTATAAGTCCTAGCTCATTAAAAAGATTTTCTAAGCAAATGGACGTTGACATTAGTGTTCATTATGTAGTTGTTGTGTAGGCAGTTAATTGGCCAAAGGTGAGGTGAGACACATAAGCTTAGAAATAGTTTCAGTTACTTCCAAGCTTATAAAATCTGTATGAAATGGATGCATTGATAGTGATACAAAATAATCTTAAGGGAT
The DNA here is from genome assembly GCA_004023785.1 of Mungos mungo. NCBI lineage: Eukaryota > Metazoa > Chordata > Mammalia > Carnivora > Herpestidae > Mungos > Mungos mungo. Next base: position 9,711 of record PISW01011789.1, read on the forward strand.
GAGCTCATTGCGTGAACAAGCCCTGAATAAAGTCTAATTGATTGCATTAATATTTTCAAAAGGTAAGAGTTAATAAACACACAAAATATGGCAGTAACGGCGAGCCAGGTCCCACGTTGTCTCAGGCCATGGAGAGTGGCCTGCTCACAGGGCTCGATCTGTGGGCAGGCTTGCGTCAGGACGTCCTATGGAAGAGATGTATAGAGGACTGTGCTTCCGTCATGAGGAGCTGGGAGCCTGGCTGGAAAACTACATTTGCAAGTAAGCACACCGTTCTCACTGCCATTTCACTGCTACTTAAATTGCTTTATCGGGTGCCTGGGTGGTTCAGTTGGTGAAATCAGGTCATGATCTCACAATTCATGAGTTGGAACCCGCACTGGGCTCTGTGCTGACAGCTCAGAGCCTGGAGCCTGCTTCAGATTCTGTGTCTTCCTCTCTCTCTGACCCTCCCCCCCTCGAGCTCTGTCTCTCTGTCTCTCTCTCAAAAAATGAATGAACATTGAAAAAATTTTTTTAATAAATAAATTGCTTTAGGGGTGCTGAAAAATATTGGGGAAGACTGACGGGCTCTCAAATCATCCTTTGGTGCTCTATGTTAGAGGTGAATGTCTCAGGGTTTCTTGGGGTTCCTGGGATTTAGAATTATGTGCCTTCATATCCAATATTTATTATGCCAATTATTGGCATGGTAGTTTCATAAAATTATTCAGTCTTCCTGAATTTTGGTTTGCTCTCTGTAAATGGGTATAATAATATCTTGATCTTGTTTTGGTTATTTGGATCAAGATTTATTAAAAATACCTGGTGTGTAGCAAGCAATGATTTAATACTAGTTATTATTATAACAATTTAATGCATCAAATACTTGTCATATTGCCACTCAAAAAATTTGCCCCTGTATTGGTTTCCTGTTGCTGCTCTATCAAATTGCCATAAATACAGTGACTTAAAACAACATGAATTTATCATCCTACAGTTATGATGGCAAGTAAAAAATGGGTCTCCTTTGGCTAAAATCAGCATGTTGACAGGGTTGTGGGCCCTCTGAAGCTCCAGGGGAAAATAATTTCTTTTTTTTTATGGTTCCTAAATACTATTCTTGGTTTGGGGCCCCCAGCTAATGAACCTCTGCTTCTTCTCTGAGTCTGACATTTCTGCCTTTCTCTTACAAGGATTATATTAGGTTTACTGAATAATTCCAGATAATCTTATAATCTTCCCATTTTAAGACTATTAATTTAATCACACCTGCAGACTCCCTTTTGCCATGTAAGGTAATATATTCACAAGTGTATTAGCCAAGGTGCTCCAGAGAAATAGAACTGATATATATGTATATATATACAGACACACAATTTATTGTGAAGGCTGTGATGTCCAAAATCTGCAGTGTGGCCCAGAGTGGATGGAGAAAACTTAAGGCAGACTTAAGACAGTTCTGCTAGAGAATTCTCTCTTGCTCAGGGAGGCTAGTATTTTTGTTCTATTCAGGCTTTCAACTGATTGGACGAGGCCCACCCACATTATGGAGAGCAATCTGTGTTCATCCATTAAACGTTAATCTCATCCAAAAACATTCTCCTAGATGACACATAAAGCCATCACTACAGGTTTCAGAGATTAAAATTTAGAATCTTTTGGGAGATGGGTGATTATTCTGCCTCCCTGCAAATATCTATCCATATATTGAGCTCTGTGGTATCCACAAAATCTATAAAAACAGGTTAGACTAGATTCTGCTTTTAAGGAACTCACATTTAGTGGAGCGGACACGTAAATTGATAAGTACAATACAAATGAGTAGGTGTAATGACACAGCTGTGCATAGTATACTGTGGTAATCCAGAAGGGAGGCAAGTTATTCAGCTTGGGGGTGGGAAGTGCAGGTGGAGAAGATGGGGGGAACAAAGAGAGCTTTCTAAAGGAGATAATGCTTAAGCTGAATTTTAAAGGATATGTGGGAGTTTAAAAAGGGAAAAGGCATTGCAGGCAAAGGAATCAACCTGAGCATAGAGGAGTAACTATTCCTCTATGTCTGATTCTAGTCACTTTTTCATGATGATTTAACTCCACTTGAAGCTTTTTTTGTTCTATAAAGAAACAATATGTTGGCCAGAGAACTCAAGGGCCTCGTTCTCTTGGTAATAATACTTTTCAGTATAAGTGAGTGAATTGCCCCTCGGGTGTCTATACCAGTCTTTGTGGTATGTATGGTAGGAGGTATTGGTTACTGACAACAATGTTGCCCTTAATCCTTCCTAACAGAAATCCAATTTTATTCAGAGATTTGATAACAGAATACTCAGAAAATGTGAATTGCCCCAGGGGACAAACTGTGAGTTTTTAATTCAATGGAAATATTCATTCCTTTTTGCTGTGATTCCTTTAGGGGAGACAGGTGATGTTTTTATTGTGGCCAGTGAAACAAAGAAGAAAAGAGAAATTGGCTAGGGAACTCCTAGAAAATATTTTTCTTCCTAATAAAAAGATACATATGAGGAGAGGCTCTTAGTCCTTCTTTCTTGTTTGTCTTTTGACTTTGTCATTTGCAAATGTGATGTTTGGAGCTGAGGCAGCTATTTTGTTACCATGAGGAAAACGCTCTTACATACCAAGCTTCAGACCAGAAAGATGGAAGGAGACTGGAGTTTTAGTGACATCTTGAGCAGCTGGACTAAAGGCTCAGGGTGGAAGCCAGGGAAGACTTCACGTTGAGTGCCCTCAGACATCTGCAGAATAATCAAGAACTGTCTAGATTAACCTCCTCTACATTATTTATAAAAGAGCATTTGTTTTTTACCTTATTATAGTCTAATATGCCAGATGCCAGGAGGATGTAGGGGAAAGGAATTCCATTCTAGAAAAGGTGTATTTATTTTATTTTGAAGAGTGTGCATGAGAGAGAGCGAGCACACACGAGCAGGACAGGGACAGAGGGAGAGCAAGATTCTTAAGTGGGTTTTGTAAGGAAGCAGGTCTGAAACTGACTCCATGAAACAATAGAAGGGCACACATTGCCCAAGGCAGAAGGGACCACCCTTGTAACATTCTAAGGGCAGGCCTAAAGATGGAGGCTAAGACTAGTCACGCCCTACGTGAGGGTCCTGGGCCCACTCTGTGATTGGTCAATACTCTAAATGTTGTGATTGGGTCCCGCCAAAAGTAACAAATACTCTAGGCAATGTGAATGGTTAAACCTGCTGTCAATAATATTGTATAATAATGATTGGATCACTGTACCTGTGTCACAATTTCCTGTAACTCCCCCTTCCCAAACTCATAAAAGCCCTACCCCACCTTTGTTAGGGGCTCTCAGCATGGATCCGCTGCATTGGTAAAGTCTGTGAGCCCGAGCTTAGGCTCGGCCAGCCTAAGCCCATAATAAAACTGTCCTTTGCTTTTGCATGCGTGATTCGGTCTCCCTGGTAGTCTCTGGTTTTTGGGGGTGATATTAAAATCTGGGCATAACAGGTTTGGTGCCCAGGATGGAGCCCATTGTGGAGCCTGTTGTCATGGGATCACTATAAGGCTGCATCTCACGACTGTGAGATCATGACCTGAGTCAATATCAAGAGTGGGACTGTAGCTGGGTGGTAACACAGAGAGAGGGGACACAGAGGCTTTTTTGTCCAGGAAGTAACTTTGTTGTGTGAGTACGGGCTGAGTGGGTTCGTACCTGAAAAACTGAGTCCAGTGTGCAGCAAGGTGTAGCCTTTTATGCAGTTTCTACTTCTTTGTCTCCCATATATGGTGACATCTAGTCTGATTGGACACAGTCCAGGTTAGAGAGTCATGTCAGAACTACACATAAGTGTATAGGAGTTAATTGGGACACATTGCCTTCCTTTGTTCTTTGGAGGCCCCCACCACATTCCTTAGGGAGCGGCTCTACTGCATTTCCCTTTGATTCTCATACCTCCTTATCATCTTGGTTTGGAGGATTATACTTCCATAACATCATCATATGTGTAGCCATTTTCCTTTCGACCATTACCTCAGTGAGGTTGGAGATAGACCATATAACCAGGGGAGCTAGGCAAGGGGGAATTAAGTAAGCTCCCCAAATCAACAGATTTATACCTATGAGAGTTTTGAATCCCCCAAGAGTTGAAAACCATCCTCCAATAACTCCCCAAGGTTCCAACCTTTCCAGGTCTGGACTGGGACATGAGCAACCTTTCTCATTCTTTCTTTTTTTTTTTTTTAATGTTTGTTTATTTTTGAGAGAGAGAAAGAGAGACAGAACATGAGCAGAGAAGGGGCAGAGAGGGAGACAGAATTCGAAGCAGGCTCCAGGCTCTGAGCTGTCCGCACAGAGCCTGATGCGGGGCTGGAACAGGGACTGTGAGGTCATGACCTGAACCGAAGTCAGATGCTCGACTGACTGAGCCACCCAGACACCCGTCTCATTCGATCTTTGATCTCCTCCATGACTTTTTCTTCTTCATCTATCCATAGAGAGCAATTGCTCAGGTTAAACTTTCTATAAACTTCTCCCTCAGAAGCAAGTAATCTAAGGCCAACTGATTTAAAAAAAAAATTTTTTTTAATGTTTTATTTATTTTTGAGAGAGAGAGAGAGATGGTGTGAGTAGGGGAGGGGCAGAGAGGGAGACACAGATTCTGAAGACAGGCTCCAGGCTCTGATCTAGCTGTCAGCACATAGCCTGACGCAGGGCTCGAACCCACTAACTTTGAGATCACGACCTGAGCCGAAGCCGGACGCTCAACTGACTGAGCAACCCAGGTGCTCCTAAGGCCAAGTGACTTTGATAGATAGCATTGCACATTTTGGTTCCTGCTTAGCTAGTAAGTTAAGAACTCTGAAGGTTTTACTGGTTATAATTTCTAAAACTGCTTGCAGTCTGATTATGCGGTTTAGTGTGTAAATAGGCGTGCAGTAGCCCCAGGACCCATCCTCTGCCAAGGAGGCAGGGCCATAATATTAGATTATATGCTCAGGAGGCCATTTCTCATCTTTCCAATTGCCGACTTGTAGGGCATGTCGTTTCCTATGAGTCTCCCTATCCCCATAAACATGGACTCCCACATTTTCCCCTCTGGCAAGTCGGAGCAGGAAGAAAGATAGGTGAATAGTTTCCAGCACACATGACCCTGACCAGCCTGAGGGAAGCACTGTATAGGCTGTCCTCCCACATATCCAGAACAGTCCACCTGGGGACTGCCATTCGATGGCTGCCTCTCAGAGATGAAAGAAGTTGGACAAGGGGTGGGGATCTAGCTCAAGGTGCTCTGGGGACCCCCACCATTGGGTTTCCTGGGCAGTTGAGTTGTAAAATCTTTGGCCTAGTCACGTTAAGCTTCCAATAGGGATAGTGAACTTCCTTCCCTATCGGGCAAGACAGTGTTTTCCAATAATTGAGGTTATAAGTAGTCAAACCCTGGTCGTAGGACTGGGGTATTCTGTTCCACTCTAAGGTTTGCAGGGATCTAATTCTCTATTTTCCCATGGGCGTTGATTCCCCATGTTGGTTCCCTGTATACATAAGAAGAGATCTTTAGAGTCGGGCTATAGATTCTGCCAGGGCTTGAAACAGATTTTTTGTCATGATGGAGACAGGAGAAGACCCATATACATTTCTTCATAAAAAGAATGAAAGACCTGGGTGGTCGTGGCCTTATGGGTGACAGTAACTCTCTTCAAATACAACACAGTTCTTGAGTCTGTGCCCCACCCATAGTTAGGTATACCAATCTGGTGGTCTGTTTTTCATTTTGAGTTTCCTGGGTCAAGGATGATAAAATAAATGGGGTTACAGGTTCCTGATTGGCAGTTTGACTGAGCCACACCCTTTTGGAGGAGTTCTGTTTTGTCTTTAATCTACCAGGTGGCCTATGTGACACAGCTCCAATAAAGACAGAAGAATTCAGGTGCCTGGGGCCAGACCCCTCACACATGTATTTATCATTGAGTATGTACTCTCGTTCCCATGTCAAACCTCCATATGGCAGACCACATGGTAATGTGTCACCTGTGGCTGTACATACATCAGAGAATATAAACACCAGCCGATTTGGATGGGTAATTTGAGTTTTATTAATTAGTCGGCCCACACCAATGATGTCTGTCTTGGGGTGACTCTGGACCTCTAGCCATTCCTCCATTGGGGAGTACTGTGGATCAAAACAAGTGTATTGACTCTCCTGTTGGCAGACAGATGGTGGTCTTATTGTGTATGCAGGTCCCCAAAACCTTTCCCTGGCATGAGAAGTGGGTATGGTATAGTAAGGTCCAAGCACTCCCTGCCCTGACCTGGTTGTGCAAATCCATGGTCTCATTGATGAGGAATCCCTGTCCATAGAAGGGGTCCAGATTAGAAGCAACCAATACCAACGAAGCATCCTATCCACAAAAGGAAGATGAGTGCTAGCAGAAACCTCTCACCACACTCCCAGCCGGCCATGGCAGCCTATGCCAGTCCTATGGCAAAACGTAGAGCAAGAATCACAATAACAGTGAGAAACAAGGGCTGACAGTGCATCACAGTAAGGAAACAGATATAGAAAATGAGAACAGTCTATTTGTTCCACTGGACCGTCGATTCCTCAAGCTTCTGCCGAGCATGGATTAGTCAGCTTCCGGAGTGACTAAAGCAGGGCTGCAGTCTCCCGGAGCCTCTGAGTTGCAGATTGCTTCTTCCGTAGGGTCAGCTTGCCCAGCATTGACGGATCAGGAATGCGCTCCCGTTACAAGATGCCGGCTTCACTCTGCTGTAGTGAATTCAGGGACCCACCTTGGCCACCTTTACTGCAGTAGGGGTGGACAAAATGACAGTGAATGGGCCCCTCCACAGGGGTCTTAGGGATTGGACATTCCACTCCTTCACCCATACAGCGTCTCCTGATGTAACGGGGTAAGCGTCTGTGGTCAGACTCACAGGCAATCACGCCCTAACCCAGTGGTATAAAGTGCTTAGGGTAGAGCCGAGGCCCCGCATCTATTGCCTTAGGGTTAGATTGCCTATGTCATTTAGATCTCCCCTTAAGCCCTTGATAAAGGGGGGCGGGCACCCATAAAGGATTTTATAAGGGTAGAACCTCATCTTCTTCAGCCTCTCACTTCGCCTGCAGTCTACCTCCCTGATGGTCCCTTATCTCTCCCTGCCTGATGTTAACCCTTTTCCTATTCATTTCTCCCCCTGGAATAGTGCCCCTAACTGCCATTAGGGGACAGGGACGATGACTGTTCTGGCTTCTTCAAGGTGATAAGGGATGGTATACAGCACTTAGAGTCTACCCCTGGGTAGATGGACCCTTGGGTTGGTCAGTATGCCCCACGGTACGGTTCTATAGGAAGGCTGGCAGGCATGAGGTGGTACAAACATTGGCAGACACAAAGAGAAAAACACAAAGTAAAAATTATACTGACCAACAAGATGGCATCTTAAGATAATGTCCCTAGTTCCCAAACCAGTCAGACAATCCAGGAGACAACCTGACTTTGTCCAATTATGCCCAAATGCCATCTATCAGGTCTAAGACTCTGTGAGAATTATCAGTTATATTGAAACAACACATGTCAGGAGATCGCTCATAACCCAGGAGATGGAGGACCAGTAAGTAATCAATGATGGCTCTATTCTCCAAGAGTCTGGCCCTAACTTTATTTAATTTTTTGTTAAGCATCTAATGTTTGTGTTATTTAGAGTTTTGCTGAGTATAAGCAGACAGTTTGCTTTATTTCAAGGTATAAAACTTTTTCAAGAGCTGGGAGTCTTGCCAGAGAAAGAGTCAAGGCAGCTGTTTACCGTTACTAATTTGCAAGTTTTTAGGTAAGCTGAACCTGGGTCTTATTTTATAATGTAGAGCTTTTATTACTTCTTGTGCCTTTTCCATTTCTTTTAGGGGAAGGCCTCTACCCAATTAATAAAAGTATCAACCCATACAACAGATGTTGAAATTCCTTTGACCTTGGCATATGAGTGAAGCCTAATTGTCAATCAACCCTAGATAGCCTCCCGTTCCTTGATTGCCTGGGAGAGCAAGTTTGTGGTTGGGAGAATTGTTTTTAAAACATACTTCACAGGGTGATACTACTTGCTGAACTGTCCTTAAGTCTTTCCTGGGAAACATCCCTCATTTAGAGGCCATCTCTAAATGAAAGGCCTGATGCAGTGCTTTAATGATCTTTTAGCTCTGGGAGCTAGGTAACGGTAATTGCCCCTGCTCTGTTTATAACCGTCCTGAGGGCTGGAGGCTGTGTCCTTGAGTCAGACCCCAGTTTATTTCCTTGGGAGAGTAGGTGGCATTGACTCTCCTTTAATAATTGATGTAGTGGGCAAGCTATTTTCCTGAACTCTGGTATCTACGGCCTACAATATCCAGTAATTCCCCAAAACTCACTCAATTGTTTCTCTGTCCTGGAGTTAGTAGCCTATAGTCTCTAGTTTCTTTTCTTTTTTTTTTTTAATTTTTTTATAATGTTTTTTACTTATTTAATTTTGAGAGGGAGAGAGACAGCATCAGCAGGGGAGGACCAGAGAGAGAGGGTGATACAGAATCTGAAGATAGGCTCCAGGCTCTGAGTTGTCAGCACATAGCCTGACACGGGGCTCGAACCCATGAACCATGAGATTATGACCTGAGCCGAAGTTGGATGCTTAACAGACTGAGCCATCCAGGCACCCCTCTAATTCTAATGTCCCTTCCTTGCAAGGGAGTAAGGCTCTCTGGTATTATCAAGAAAGAATAAGAATAAATTAGTTTTCCCCATATGCATCCGGGGACTGAGAGAAAAATTTAGTTATAAGTTTTTCAGAGACGCCTCTAATCATCATCCTACTTTTGGATAGTTGGCCTGGAATGGAAAAGAGGACAGAAAAGGTGCCTCCAGTATCATAAAGGAAATGAACTGGCTTTTTAGTTACCTGAGTTTTCTAGAGTTACCCAAGGCTCCAGATTCCCAATAGACAGTGGGTTCCCTGGAGCCACCAGAAGAGCCCCAGAACCCATCAGTCCCTGTCAGTGACACTGGTTATCTGAGCCCTCACATATAGAAGTCCCCAAGGGCATTCAGACTTGCAGTAATTGTCTCCATACAAGGGACTTTTGTTGTCCCTTCTGAGGGCAGTCTTGCTTCCAGTGCCTTGACTGGCCACATAGTGGCATTTGTTGCCAGGACCTCGGGAAGTCTGCTCTGACATAGTTCGTAAGGTCACGACTAAGGTCTCAGATTTTTCTTAAGCCTCCTTTCCTGTTTATTTGTTGTTGTTGTTGTTGTTGTTGGTTTTGTTTTGTTTTGTTTTTAATCTTGGTTATAATACACCCAACTAACAGTTTGTAAAGAGCTCCTCCAGTGTCCCTTCCAGGCCAACAGCCAATTTTCACATTTCCGCTGACTATCTAGGGCTGATTGAGCGACAATTTTGTCCTTTATTATCACCTCAACCTTAGGCAGGGGAGATAGCCATATATTTAATGAGAAGCTCCCTCAACCTCTCCAGGAAGGCCAGCGGGCTCTCATTCTGTGTTTGTAAAATAGTGGCTAATTTAGCATAATTTAAGGGCTTAACCTTAGACCTCCTTAGTCTCTCTGAAGCACAAGCTTGGAAGTGGTGGCAATACCATTTATTAATGGGGTGGTTATAGTCCCCATTACGATCTTGGGATGGAATTGCCTGGGCCCCAGTAGGAAGTTGGAAGTTGCCTATAGGACCTCCAGCCCCATGATAATTAATGAGTTGGGTTTTTTCAGAGTTTATGGATCAAAATCATCCCAATTTTTCAGAACGCATCCCAAAGGAGTATTGGCCTTAGTTGGGGAATTGCCCATCTTAGGAAAAAGGAGGAAGAGGCATCCCTTATTTTAATTTCCCATAACTAGCCAGGAGAAACCTCATCTCCTGACCCCAATAGTTGGTCAGGAGAAGCCTCAGCTCCTGGCCCTGCGTTTTGGCTGGCTATTCGACTGGCAGCCAAAAGCTTTGTCAGTCTTGTGAGGTGCTGGGAGCATTTGCTCTTATCCAGGCTTGACCCTACCTCCAAGAACTGACCTTGTCTTCCCTGATTTCTCCTATCACTCCATTTTCTGCCTGCAGAACTTTGGGGGTATCAGCTGTGACTAAGCAAGACTTCCCTGGTTGTAGAAGGATGCACTAATTTTATTTTGGCCCAACAGTAATCATCTTTACAAATATATCTTTAAAGTCTGGCAAAAACCATGTTTTGTAAGGATAAAATTGGCTGTCAAGGGGGCTAAAAGGGCCAAAGTCGAGTCTATTCCCTTGCCTTTTCCAGCAGTGCCACGTAAATATGGTCTAGCCATGTGGATATCCATTTTAGAGGATCTAGGTTGTTACAAATTGGCACACACTGGGTTAAGTGTAGGAAAAAGGCTCCTATGCATTCCAGTAAAGGCCTTTATATATCATGTTCATCTGTCTCTTATATAGCACAGGCATCCATTCCTTCGCTAAACAGAAACAACACAAATGTAGAGCATGTGGAGGCTGGCAGTGAGGACATCGTCACCATCTCCCCAGCCTTTGGATAAAGGAGGGGCAATTTTAACCAAGGCTTAAGTAAAACAGTTTAAAAGGGTATGTTGTCCTGCTGTCCTGCCCTTTTGGTTAAAATCATTTTTTTTCATCTTTTTGGGCAGACAAAAGGGGGGAAAACCTTTGTTTACTTTTTTTTTTTCAGCAACCTGGGTAAGATTTTGGAACACTTCTGTATATTAATCACGGTTATCTGAATACCCAAGTTCTTTTTATTTGCTTAGAATCTTGCAAGGCAAGTGGAACCTTTATGGGACAAATCCCATGAGGCATTTCAGTCAATAGATACATTGAACATGCCTTGGTTTTAAGGGGAGAATTTTTTTTGTCCCTGGCAATCCTGGGTAAGGAGGGCATGAGGGCCTAACAGGTGGCTTTTCCTCAGGAGAGGCCTCAGGGGGCGAGTCTGCAAGTCCTTGCCTTTCTTGGCCATTTTAAGGCAAAGAAAACCTGCACGTAAGGAACCTCTGACCACTTACCTTCTCTTACTGTAAGATAGTACTGTACTGAATATCTCCCTCAGGAGGCCAGCACTCTCCATCCTCCAGGAGGTATTTCAGGCAACTCTTAACATTGGCGAGTTCAGTATCAAGCCTGGAGCCGGATCAGACTCCCAAAGAAATCTAACACTGTCTTAAGCTGTATGAGGTTGCCATGGAACCACAGAGAGGGATTCAACACTTACTCGAGCCCATTGGTCAGGTTGGAATCTTTCTGCTGTCCTTCTCATTCACACACAGTCAGACAGTGACTCCAACTCACTGCCGAGTGCCCAGTGCCTTGGAGTTGCAGTTTCGTTCCTTATGGAACTACTGGAGGTGATCAGGTTCCTTCTGCCTCTTAGGGGAGGATCTACCAAAATGAACCTGGGTTCTTACCAGTCTGATGGGTGGTGCTCCCTGAGCTGGTTCCTGGGCCTCATGTATTGCGTTGACACACACAGGGTCCCTGCTTTGCGTGCTGGAAGGGGCCAGTGGATAGGCCAAGAGGGGCTGGTCTCCTACGAATCAGGTCCTCTGGCGCCAGGTAAGGTCGCCTCTTCTAGCTTTTGGAGACTCGCACCCCGGTGGCAAAGGAGGTGAAAATGCACCATCTCCGAATCCTGGATGAGCCCCCACGAAATGTAGTAGGATTCTCACACAGAGAGAAAGGACACCAAGGCTTTTTTGTCCAGAAGCAACTTTATTTGTCGTGCCAGCATGGGCTCAGTGGGTTGGTACCCAAAAAACTGAGCCCTGAGCGCAGCAGGGTGTAGCCTGTTATGCAATTTCTACTTCTTAGCCTCCCATATATGGTGACATATAGTCTGATTGGACACATTCCAGGTTACAAAGTCGTGTCAGAGCTCTGCTTATGTGTATAGGAGTTGATTGGGTCAAGTTGCCTTCCTTAGTTCTGTAGAGGCCTCCACCATATTCTTCAGGGAGGGGAAATACCACAGGACACTTAACCAACTGAACCACCCAGGCATCCTGAAAAGGTGTATTTACTTTAGAATTTTCTAAACTTTTCCCACAAACAACTAAGCTTTGGGCTTTGAAATCAGAAAAAATCTCGCCTAACACTATCCACATTTCCCTTCGATTTTTGAAACTTCCTTGTTCTAATCAGTTCTTTTTTAATTTTTTAAAATTTTTTAATGTTTTTTATTTATTTTTGAGAGACAGAGAGAGACAACTCGAGCAGGGGAGGGTCAGAGAGAGAGGGAGACACAGAACCGGAAGCAGGCTCCAGGCTCTCAGCTAGCTGTCAGCACAGAGCCCGATGCAGGGCTCAAACCCATGAACCGTGAGATCGTGACCTGAACTGAAGCTGGATGCTCAACTGACTGAGGCACCCAGGTGCCCCTAATCAATTCTTAAGTACTAAGAAAACTTTTTTACTTGCAGTATTTTTGCACTTTCCTGTTGTATTCGAAAGTTTTCAACTATGCACAAAATTGTTTTTAAAGACATGCAGAAATGTTTAAATTTAGAAACAATATGGCTTGTTTCCTTTACATCTTAAGATTTTTAAATTTTTAAATAATTCTACACATAACATGGGGCTCAAACCCACAACTCCGAGATCAAAAGTTGCATGCCCCATCGACTGAGCCTGCCAGGCACCCCTTTCCTTTACATTTTAATTCATGTTTCTACATATGCAATTATATCCTCTTTGCGATTCTCTGGAGAGTGTGAAGTTTACATCTTTAAAATCATGAATTTCACTGTTTTGAGTATCACTTTAACTAACAGTTAATGAATATAGGACTAGAGAATATACCTACAGTGAGTATTCTATGCAGTATTTCAGATTTTTTAAACTATTTTTTACTACTATTAAGGTATAGTAAACATTCCAAGTCATTATTGTGCATCCTTGTGTTACATATTGATTTATAGCACATTTAAGTAGCAATTATTCTCACTGCTGCGAAGTGCTTGTGCTCTGCTCACTCAACATGCAAACATTTCAAAATTACAGTACATTAAGATGTCAATGACAGAAAGGAACATTCTAAAAATAAAGTGGTTTTTAAGCATTTTATAAAATGACTAACTCCTCCTTTACCAGTGAGGACATACTCTACATTCTTTCAAATGCTTCGTTTGAAAACCTATATGAAACAAAGAGATATAGTTCTAATTATCCTATGTTGGTGAAGTAGTATCAGGAAATACTCTCTCCCCGAGTCTTTAGCATTTTTTACCATAGAATTAGACTTGTTTTGCAGGCAAGAATGAACCTTGCTATGTACAAAGATAAATTAACATATACTTTGCTGGTCTTCTTGATGACCTTTTCATTTACAGTTTAGCCTAAAGCAGTATCGATCTGATATCTTGAGACGAAACTTATAGTGATTCTCAATTCTCATTCTCATTCATGGAATGAAAGAAATGTTCAAAAAGTTCCACTTCCGTGTGTCCATAAAGTTAATTTCCCACTTCTTTGGGCCCATCATAGCCTTGAAAAAACTTCTCTGAAGTGCCTATGTATGAACCAGGAATTTCAGTACAATTTTAGGGTCTTTTGAAGTCAAATAGATTTGATAAAACTCCCTTTTCGAGATGGGTTATTGTTTAAGGCAAGTCTGGTTCCTGGTGAGCCCAATCTTTTGGATTAGAGAAGAGTTTTATTAATTTATTCTTTCAAAAAGTATGAAGAAGGTATTTTATACATGAAGAACTGAGGAATATCTAACTTGCTCAAAACTAAAGAGTTTATAAGCCGCAGAGCAAGGAATTCGACTCTAGTTTGCCTGAAAGCAACTCTATCTGCTGAAACACTCAGCCACAATGCCTCTCTATGATCTCATGGGGATAAGTACCAATGAGAAAAAAAAAAGATTTTGTTTTTCTTATTTGAAAATAACATTTTCTGAGGGACCTGAGTCGCTCGTGGCTTGATTGGTTAAGTGTCCGATTTCAGCGTGGGTCATAATCTCACATTATAGGTTCAAGCCCCAAGCCCAGCATTTGCTGTCAGTGCAGAGCTTGCTTCAGATTCTCTGTCCTCTCTCTGCTCCTCCCTTGCTCATCCATGCTCTCGCTCTCTCTCAAAAATAAACATTAAAAAAAGAAAGAAAATAACATTTTCCTTCATATTGAGTTAAAGCACTTTCTCTAGGGGTTTGGCAATCCAATTGGATGTCCTTGGCCTGAGTGCTGTCCTTTCTCTCTGATAGCAAGTGCATTGTCATCTTAAAATAAGCAAACCAGAGAAGCCTCTGGTGTGCTTGTGTATGTGTGTGTGTGTGTGTGTGTGTGTGTGTGTGTGCCATATTATCCATATACATATATATATATGTCTACAACATATGTGAACAAAGGAAGAATTTCAACAAAGAGATAGAAAATTTTAAAAACCCAATGAAATGCTAAAAGTGAATTCATTTCATGGACTTGAAAGCTACAAACAATTCATTTCAGGGCTTAAAAGCAGTCTGGACACAGTAGAGAATATAATCACTGAACCTGAAGACATTTGGGTCAATAGACATTACCCAAACTAAAACACAAAAAGAAGAGAGAGATAAAAATAAAAACAGATTACGACACATAAGACCTTTGAAACAATACCACTGATCTAAAATAGGTAATTGGAGCCCAAGAAAGAGAGATGGAAGAGTGGGGAATTTCCCAATAATTTTCCAAAATGTTTTTTAAAGACACCAACACACAGAACCAAGAACCTCAGCAAATGCTAAGATAAACACAAGGAAAATACACATATGTATACTGTAGTCAAACTACAACATCTTCAAAGTGCCATAAGAAAAAAAAAAGTTAACCTATAATATACCCTAATGGTTCCTTAAAAACAAATACAAAATAAAGACATTTTCAGATAGATAAAAGATAAGAGAGAATTTGTTGACAGCTGACCTAAACCACAAGGAATGCCAAGGAACTCTCGGTCTAAAGGGAAATGATACCAAATAAAAGCCAGATCAGTAGGAAGGAATAAAAGGCACCAAAAGGCCCAATGTATCTTTTTAAAATTCTTTATTTTATATATATTATGTGCTACATATATTCTATAGATAGATAGATAGATAGATAGATAGATAGAGACAGTGATATAGACAGATTTCTGTAACCTGTAAAAACTGGCAGGAAAATAGGGTCCTGTTTAGAATGACAAGAAAAAACCCCACAAAGTAATTTACAGAACACCACTAAGAGTCGTATGGAGTCCTTATGAACGCAATTCAGGCATCAGCAGGAATGCCCTCCCCCTGGAATCCTGAGTTCCAGGTGTGATTGCCTCAAATCTCCCATTTCCCTGCCCTGAATATGTCTATTCTCTGCAAGTTCCTTTATCTCTGCTGTGACTTTAATACAAGCCAGGGCATAGTACCTACTCTGTTCCCCTCTCTCATCCTAAAGTAGTTTTGAAATAAAAGGTTGTATTGAGTAGCAGAAATTTTACTGCAGATAGAAGCCTGCAGTCCCACTTCAAACAAATGAACATTTAGAATGTTCCTGTTGTAAATGTCTCACTGCCAAGATTTTCTCATTGGCCTCCTCACCTATGTATTATCCATCACAGAAGCTTCTCTTTGTCTGGTCACCTTTCTGACCCATATTCTTTTCTCTTTCAAGAACTAAATGAAATGTTTCTCATATTCTCATGCAGAGAAGCTTAGCCATTCGTCTCACTGCTTTGGCTCCTGTCAACATTCTTCCCTTTTCCCAGAGCTGCTTCATTGCATAGCTCCAGGGGCCTCACCTTGAAGTCCACGTAAACAGGGCTCCCTGCACACATGTAGTGCACAGATTGAGCAGCAGTACGTGACAGCCCTAGCTCTATCTTATTAAGATATTTCCCTAATCAAAAACTGTTCTAGGGGCACCTGGGTGGCTCAGTCGGTTAAGCGTCCGGCGTCAGCTCAGGTCATGATCTCAAGGTTTGTGGGTTTGAGCTCCACCTCAGGCTCTGTGCTGGCAGGTCAGAGCCTGGAGTCTGCTTCAGATTCTGTCTCCCTCTCTCTCTGACCCTCCCCTTCTTGCACTGTCTCTCTCTGTCTCTCAAAAATAAATAAAAAACATTGAAAAAAATAAAAATACTAGTATCAACTGTTATGCTAATAACCTCCACCTATAGCATATAAAAGACCTACAAACGTTTTTAAGAGATTGAAAGAAGGTTGAAAATGTGGAAAGCTATGCTATGTACTTGGACGGGAAGTCTAATGTAAAAATGCCTGCTCTTTTCAAATCACTTCTACGTGTCATCAGTTCTAATTAAGATATCAACAGATTTTTCTTTTCTTTTTTGGTATATGACATTTTTACAAGACATTTGAATACTTGCACAGGAGAGAATGGCAAAAATAAATCTTTTGGCAAAACATAATGAGAACATATATTAGACCTTATAATAATTATTAACACATGTGACCATCATCTACTTAGCTAGTTACCCATCAAGCTAGCTGTCGTTGATTGATCTTTTGTGAACATTTGAAGCATCTCTTTTCTTTTAGTAACATCTTCGTCTTCTTCTGGAAAGGGCGTCACCCCCACTGTGCATCCCGTATGGTTTTCCTGGGGCTGCCAGTTGTGGGACCCTGCTTCCTGGCTGAAAAGTGGGCAAGCAACATAGACAGGACCAGGGAGAACTCTCTTCTTGACCAGAGTGATTGGCCCAGAGATAGGAAAATGACTCAAGTCACTCGCAGTATTCCTTGGAATAATCCACAACGAAGCTGAGAAAATATCTCTTCTGGGAAAGATAACTGGGGTGGTGGAAGCCCAAGGCTGCTGGCAGATATGTTTTCTGCCAGTGGAAAAGGCCCATCTGTTATAGGAGAGAGTGAAGCGAGGCAGAAGGAACATGAGAGATGGAATGAGTGAAAGGGAAAATCCTGGAGGTATTAAGTCCCAGACTGCGTTTCTGAAGACCCAGAACCGATCTGTTTCCAGAAGGTCCTCTCTCAATTCCCAAAGTTTCTCTAGTTTATTTCTGATGATATAGACCTAGATTTAGTGATAGAGATATAACGACAGGAATATTTCACCTCACTCTGCCAATTTCCCTCCCGGTTACCATCCAAAGGAGGAAAAGAAGAGGCACACCATCATTGGTCAGGGTCCAGACATGTTTTGGGGGTATGATTTACTATGGGATGATTTCACTCTAAGTTAACGGTGGTGGTAATGGTGATGATGATAAGAGAATTCATATTTGCAGGGCACCTGGCTGGCTCAGTCAGTAGAATGTGTAACTCTTGGGGTTGTGAGTTGGAGCCCCGTGCTGGGTATAGAGATTACCTAAAAATAAAATCTGTTTAAAAAAAAAAGAATATTTCTCAACATATATTCTTAAAAAAAAGAGTACTGATATTTAAATATTGAATATTCATTTTAATAATAGCGGCAGTAGTAGCTCTGCTTCTGGGTGTGCCAGAAGGTGCCCGGATGTCCTGAAGTTTCTATAAGTATTATTTGCCTCTGGGTTGGGACTCAGTTGCCTGGGGAAGTAGATGGTGTCGAAGCCATAATTGGTATGGAATACTAGAATCTAAACAGATAAATGGCGTGAATTATTTTATACAAACTCCGAGGAATTTTACCAAGGTTGGAACTTTCCAAAATTCTCCTTTAGTAGGAATGCTGGGATTCCCTTTATTTGGGGGAAATCTGAGCATATCCATCTTAGCTTTAAGCTATCCGACTTCAACTGTGTATTTCTCTGGGTTATCCTAGGTTACTAAAGGATGGTAAGGCCTCCCCACACCATTGAGACAGCTCAAGATTGACACTTTAACTCTTCCTGGCATGCTTTTCTGCCATCCTCCCTCATTCATTTCACCTGTGTACTTTTATCCCCTCTCATTTAGAAAGTTTGTGAAACTCTCTCTTGAGTCCTTCATCTATCTTGGACATTCATCCATTGATGCATCCATTTATTTAAATCTGTATTTAATGAGCACTTACTATGCACCAGTCATTATGCTAGTTGTACCCTAGAAACTTTTAGCTGGGAGGAAGACAGACATGGAAACACTTTAATAAATAATTGCTAAACCCAGCCCCATTTAGCAAGGTCTTGATATGGTTGGGCTAGCAACCTCTCTGTAGTATTTCTGTGTTTTCTGCCTTTGCTTTTTTGTGTTACATACCTAGTCACCTCCCAAGAATATAGCTGGGACCACTTTGTTCAACCTTGTAACCATAGGCAAATTTTAGCATCTCCCACCCTCCTCATTGCTTTGCATAACAAAACAGGGAAAGAATAACTGCTGCAACTATAACACAAGAAGCCTTCCTCTGTAGGCACAGCATAGTACCAGAGCCCCTAGCCTTAAGTTCAAGAGCCTGGCTGTTTCTAGGGCAGGGATGGCAAGTGGAGGAAATTCCATACCCCTGGTCCTACTGCCCCTCCAAAATGGCAGTGGAAGAGTAGCAGGAGAACATGTAAACTTGAAGACAAGGGATTTCACTGTTGGCCAGTTAAAATATGATTCCATGCAGGAAAATAAAATAGAATTCAGTAGTTCATTTATGTTAGTATTTGTATTATAAGGCTAAACCAAACAGACGCCATGACAGGCTGTAAGTTTCCCCTCTGAACCAGAAGGCCTAAGTTCCAGTTTCCCCAAAACTATCAGGCAGTTACACATTGCCTAGAGCAGGAGACACCACCTTGCGGTATCCAATCAGGAAAGGCCAGCTACCTCTCCCCACATTCCTTAAGGTGAGGCCTGCAGATAGGAACTTTAGATAGGACCCTGTTACCTAATGTTAAAGGTAACCCGCTAGTCACCATACAAGACCCTAGGCTCGCTCTGTAATTGGTTAATTTCAAAACTACTCTAAATATTGTGATTGGGTCCCGCCAAAAGTCACGAACACTCTGAATAATGTGTATGGTTAAAGTTGCTGCCAATACTGTTGTACCATTATGATTGGATCACTGTACCTATGTTATAATTTCTTGTAACTCCCCCTTCCCAAACCCCATAAAAACCCTACTCAGCCCTTGTTCGGGGCTCTCAGCACGGATCCACTGTGCTGGTGAAGTCTGTGAGCCCGAGTTTAGGCCCCGGCGAGCCTAAGCCCGTAATAATAAAGCCCTTTGCCTTTACATGCATGCCTCGGTCTCCCTGGTGGTCTTTGGCCATTGAGGATACTGCAATTTGGGCATTACAGTATTGTCTATGTAAATTAAAAAGTGACTAAACTTTAAAATTTCACTTTTATATGCTTTTGTTTACTCTGCTCTCCTACTTTAATTATCATCTTAAAGTACCACCTACCATGACAGTGGCATGGAAGCTTTAATTACTGTTTAATTTTATAGCAGAGGATAAGTGGGTTTTCTATTGTATTATGGATTGTGTACTAATGCAAAATTGTGACTGAATTCAGAAATGTATTATAAAAGTAGTGTATGCTGAACAAATAGAAGTAGTTGGGGAATTTTTTATAATTACCCTTTTTTTTCTTCTCAAATTCCATTGTCCAGAAGCCACATCACTTTGTTTAAGCATTACAAAGTTTTACCACAAATCCCACAAATGATCTTACATGCACATATATATACAATCTTATAGTCAGCTTTCTCCACTAAACAATCTGTCCACGTCATCGAAATATGTAATAGTATGGATGTACTACATGATATATTTAACTGTTTATTGAATTGTGATTAGAATTAATTGTAGCTTTTCACTATTACAAACACTGCTATCATAAATAACTTTGTAATATATCATCTTGTATGCTTATGTACCTGTAAGGCAGATTTCTAGAAATGGAATTGCTGGGTCAACAAGTAAATATATTTGAAATTCAGACAGATATGATGAAAATGCCATCCAAAACGGTGTGCCGGCCTGCGCTCCTACCAGCGGCGTGTATCTGAGAGTGCCTGTTTTGTGAGCTTCGCCAACCCGGTAGTAAACATGGCACAGCACTGCTATTTTAATATGCATTTCTTTCACCATGACCGAGATGTAGCACCTTAACACATATTTTTTTAGCCATTTTATTCCTATTGCTCTGAACTCTATTCTTTGGGGGCCTGGATTTTTTATATTGCAGATAATTTCTAAGAATGTATAGTATGTACATGGTTTTGGATTTCACATTAAATGATTGAAAATTTTTAAGCACACCATTAAAATTAAAGTTAGATAGGTGCTAGGGTCATATATGACAAAATAATGATTTTTTGATATGAGGAAAAGATGTCCAACCCATCTGGGTCCCTCCTTCCTCATATCAGAGCACAGTGTGCTTTTCACACTGTCATTTTTTAATACCTGTGAATGGTAGTCTCAGACACGCACATCTTTAAAAAGCTGCACAGCATGGGGGCGCCTGGGTGGCTCAGATCATGATCTCAGGGTTGGTGACATGGAGTCCCGCCTCTGGCACGCACAGAGCATGGAGCCTGTGTGGGTTTCCTCCTTCTCTCTCTGCCCCTCTCCCCTACTCGTGGGCATGCTCAAAGTAAATAAATAAACATTAAAAAACAAAACTGTGCAACATGCTTTATTGTAGCCTCCAGAATTGTAGCTCAAAAATATAAAATTTGTAGAGGATGGGTTGGCTCAGTGCTAACAGCGCAGAAAGCTTGAAAGGTTATGTAAAAAGGAGGTAAGAAACAGCATGATTACACCATGTGTGAAACTAAAAAGCTGGGATTAGCGCTGCTCTCAAGTACAGCTGTGAAAGAAACAGGAGACAGAAGTCAAGTGCAAGGGAGAAGGTCGCTAGTAGTGGGGTGAATCTGATACTTGAGGACAACACAAAGGTTAAGCCAAGGAACTATTTATCTTTGTTTAAATTCAATTTAAGTAGCCCGCCAACGCGAGGACATCCCCGAGCAGAACAAACCAGCTATTTTAGTTGTTTTGTGGATTGGTACTGCTGGTTTTCAGTCATGAACTCAGGTGCCTGACTCTAATTAGTTCAGGCTAAAAAAGAATTCACTGGTTTATGTAAAAGCAAGTTGAGGATTACCTACCTTCAAGCATCAATGAGTTCAGGGCTGACTCTTGAAGGCTGCCCCTTAATTCTTCAGCTCTGGCCTCCTTTTCTCCACATGGGCTACTTATCCAGGGGGCTTGCCCTGTGGTCACCAGCAGCATTAGGTTTTACCTAATAAATGCCAGGTGGCTTCCTAAATGCAGGAATCATGAGTGAGAAAACCTCTTCCCTGTTTCTTTCTCTTTTTTTTATTTAATAAAAACTTATTATTAATTCTAATTTCAGAGAATTCATCTCTGTTCCCTTTACTTAAAACAGCTAATTTCTTCTTTTCTTAGACTATCTTTGTTCTTTCCCCACCTATAACCTCTTTAGTAAGTTCCAAAGTATATACAGTTTTTTGTCTTTTCCTTGGATATTTCATTTGCACTCACCCAAGAATATAATCTTGATATTTTTATTGATGGCTGCCTATTTGTCTGTTGTCGATGCAATATTTTTGTATTCAGACACCTTAGGGTTTCTTTTAGAGCAGTTTAAGTTTGCAGCAAAATTGGGGGGAAGGTATAGAGATTTCCCATATACTCTCTGCCCCAAAACATGCATAGTCTCTTGCATCATCAATATCTGGCTCTAGAGTAGTACATTTATTTCAATTGATGAACCTATACTGACCTATCATTATCACCCAAAGTCTATAGTTTACATTAAGTTTCACTCTTGGTGTATGGATTATCACAAATATATAACAACATATATCCATCATTGTAGTATCACACAGAGTATCTTTTTTATTAATAGTTTATTACCAAGTTGGTTTCCATATAACACCCAGGGCTCTTCCCCACAAGTGCCCCTCTCCAGGACCATAACCCACCTTCCCCTTCCCCCCTCCCTCTTCAGCCTTCAGTTTGTTCTCAGCATTCAAAGGTCTCTCATGATTTGCCTCACTCCCTCTTCCCATCTCTTTCCCCCCCTTTTCCCCTTTCCATGGTCTCCTATTAGGTTTCTCTCCTGTTAGACCTATGAGTGACAACATATGGTATCTGTCCTTCTCTGCCTGACTTATTTCATTTTACATGATACCCTCGAGGTCCATCCATTTTGCTACACATGGCCATATTTCATTCTTTCTCATTGCCATGTAATACTCCATTGTATATATATATACCGCATCTTGATCCATTCATCAGGTGATGGACATGTAGGCTCTTTCCATGATCTGGCTATCGTTGACAGTGCTGCTATGAACATTGGGGTACATGTGCCCCTATGCATTAGCACTTCTGTATCCCTTGGGTAGATCCCCAGCAGTGCTATTGATGGGTCATAGGGGAGTTCTATCTGTAGTTTTTTGAGGAACATCCACACTGTTTTCCAGAGTGGTTGTACCAGTTTACATTCCCACCAACAGTGTAGGAGGGTGCCCGTTCCTCCATACCCTCGCCAGCATCTATAGTATTTTTCAATGCCCCCCCAATCCTCTGTGCTTTGCCTTTTCAACCCTTACCCATACCCACCACCCCAACCCCCACAATCCTGACAACCACTGATCTTTTTATTCTCTCCGTAGTTTTGCCTTTCCAGAATGTCATATCATTGGAATCATACAATTTCACTTAGCAATATGCCTTTAAGATTCTTCGTGTTCTTTTCATGGCTTGATAGCTCATTTCTTTTTAGCTCTGAATAAGATTCAATAAACTGGATGGACCACAGTTTACTTATTCATTCACCTACTGAAGGACGTCTTGATTGATTCAAACTTTGGCCATTATGAATAAAGTTGCTACAAATATCCATGTGTAGAGGGTGGACATAAGTTTTCAACTCCTTTGGATAAATACCAAAGAGCATAATTGCTAATGGTAAGAGTATGTTTAATTTTATAAGAAATCAACAGACTGTCTTTCAACGTAGAGGTACCAGTTTACATTCCTGCCAGCAGTGAATGGGGGTTTTTGCTGTTCCACATCCTGGCCAGTATTTGGTGTTGTCAGTGTTCTAGATATTGACTGTTCTAATAGGTGTGTAGTGGTTTTCACTGTTGTTTTAATTTGCATTTCACTGATGACATATGATGTGAAGCATCTTATGCTTATTTTCCACCTGTATATATTCTTTGGTGAAGTGTCTGTTAAACTCTTTGGCCTATTTTTTAACCAGGTTATTGGCTTTCTTGTAGTTGAATTTTAAGAATTTTTCATTAATTGTGGATAACAGTCCTTTAATAGATATATTTATTCTAGATATTGTCTCCTAGTCTGTGCATTGTCGACCCCCTGTCTTAACATTGTTTTTCACAGAGTAGAAGTCTTTAATTTTAATGAAGTCCAGCTTATCCATTGTTTTATTTTATGGACCATACTATTGTATTTAAAAAGTTAACACCATACTCAAGGTCTTGTAGGTTTTCACCTACGTCATCTTCTAGGAGTTTTATAGTTCTGCATTTTCCATTTAGATCTGGGATTCATTTTGAGTGATTTTTGTGAAGAGTGTAAGGTCTGAGTCTCCATTCACTTTTTTTGCATATGGATGTCCAGTTGTTTCAGCACGAGTTGTTGAAAAGACTCTTTGCTCCATTGTATTGCCATTGCTGTTTTGTTAAAGGTCAGTTAAGTATATATATTTGGGTTTATTTCTGGGTTGTTTTGTTCCATTGATATGTTTGTCTAGTCTTACAACATCACACTGTTGATTACTACATCTTTTAGTAAGTCTTAAAGTTGGATAGCATCAGTTCTCCAATTTTGTTCTTTCCTTTCAATATAGGTTGGGTCATTTGCCTCTCCATATAAATTTTACAATCAGTTTGTCAATGTCCACAAAATAAAGTTCTGGGAATTTTATTGGGATTGCATTGGATTTATATATCAAGTTGGGAAGAACTGACATCTTGACAATATTGAATCTTCCTACCTATGAACGTGGAATATGTCTCCATTTACTTAGTTCTTTGATTTGTTCTTCAGAGTTTTGTAGTTTTTCTCATGTAGATTTTGTACATATTTTTGTTAGATTTATACTGAAGAATTTTATTAGGGGAGTTGCTAATGTAAATTGTATTATGTTTTTAATTTCAAATCCCTCTTGTTCATTACTGGTATATACAAAATGACATGTATATTAATCTCTTATCTGAGAAACTTGTTATGATCAATTGTTAGTCACAAGAGTTGTTGTTGCTGATTTTTTTTGGATTTCCTACATAGATAGTCATTTCATCTGCAAAGAAAAGACAGTTTTGTTTCTTCCTTCTCAATCTGTGTACCTTGTATTTCCTTTTCTTGTCTTACGATATTAGTTAGAATTTCCAGTATAATGTTATAAAGAAGTGGTGAGAGGGAATATCCTTACCTTATCCTTGATCTTAGTAGGAAAGCTTATAGTTTCTCATCATTAAGTATGATGTTAGCTGCAGATTTTTCATATTTTTTAAAATCAAATTGAGGA
Organism: Mungos mungo; assembly: GCA_004023785.1. NCBI lineage: Eukaryota > Metazoa > Chordata > Mammalia > Carnivora > Herpestidae > Mungos > Mungos mungo. The sequence continues at coordinate 34,116 of PISW01011789.1, forward strand.
ATTTCCCCTTTACTCTAGTTTACTCATAAAAACTGAGAGTTTTTATGATGAATGGGTTTTGGGTTTTGTCAAATGTTTTTTCTGAATCTGTTGATATGATCATGGGATTTTTCTTTTTTAGCTTGTTGATATGTTGGGTCACATTAATTGATTTTCTAATGTTGAACCATTCTTGAATACCTGTGATAAATCCCAGTTGGTTGCAGTATATAATTATTTTTATACACTATAGGATTTAATTTGCTAATATTTTGTTGAGAATGTTTGCATCTATGTTCATGAGAGACATTGGTCTATGTTTTCATTTCTTGTAACATCTTTATCTGGTTTTGATATTAAGGTAATGCTGGCCTTATAGAATGAGTTAGGACATATCCCCTCTGCCCTCCTAAGAGATTTTAGAGAATTGGTATAACTTCTTCCTTAAATGTTTGATCAAGATAGAATTTTAAAGCAGTTTTCATTTAGAAAGTATATAGTAGTGTAGGGTAAAAAGAGCTCAAATCTTAAGCAGGTTTTCTGAATAATCATCCCAGAAAAATGAAGTGCTGGATCACCTAGAAACCTGCCCTAGGCATTGTGTTAGGTATTTGACGAACACACATACATGCACACACACTTATATGAATAAATATATATTCGTTTCTTTAGTTTAAAATTAAAATTTTTAATTTTTACATAATTTCAGACCTTTGTTGCAATAATTGTACAGAAAATTTCCACACATCCTTCACCTGGGTTCCTCATACATTAATATTTTATTATCATTTTCTCTGTGAGACTTTCAGACATGATGTTTCATTATTCTTAAATACTTTGGCCTATATTTCCTAAAAACAGGAACATTCTTTTATATAACCAGAGTACAATGATTAAAATCGGGAAATGAACATTGATGCTGAAGTATTGTCTGATATGTGGATCATACTCAAAATGTGCCATTTGTCTTAATAACGTCTGCTATAGCAAAACAAAAATCTGGGTTACATGTTGCATTCAGTGTTTATTTAATTTGAAATAATTCCACAGTCTTTGTCTTTCATGACATTGACTTTTTTTTAATACAGGCAATAAATTTTGCAGAATATCCCTCAGTTTAGGTTTGTCAGATGTTTCTTCATGATTAGACTTAGGATGTGGCTTTTGGTCTGAGTATCACAGAAGTGATGTTTCTTTCCAATGTGTCACTTCAAGAGGCATGTATTGCCAATTTATTACATGTTCCTCTTTTAAAAGTACTTAGCATCCCATTGGTGACAGGCAAACCGAGAAATAACTGTGATACAGTCTGATTAGCACAATAAGAGAGGCACTCATGTGTATGTGTCAGACATCATTTATTCCTTTCTTACATTCACTTGGCTTCCCTTTTGGCTCCACTCATTGCTGCCACAGCCAACTATGCTCTGCCATGGCCTTGCCTCAAATGCATGGATCATCTCTCCCTTTTTTGCAGTAAGGGCTTCTCTGCTACCACCATGTGGAATGCCGGCAGAAGCCTATCCAGCTGTTTTTGGCACAGGCACAGACTGAGGAGCATGAGGGGGTCGATACTCACTGGACCCAATCTTCTACCACTGAGAGGCAGAGCCAGTGAACCCATTGTCTCTCTTCTGCTTCAGAAAATTCTGATGATTCTGAGACACAATTCCCACAGCTCTCAAAGCCCTCTCAGCAAGACCAAGCTCCAGGTGCCCATAATGGTGACCAGCTCAATAAGGCGTCCTTGGATTGGCTTTCTTTCCTTCCATTTATCATTCTTCTCCAGAACCCCCACCTCACCCTGACTCCCACACCCTACTCCTGCCCTCTGGAATTACTTCCCAAAGTAAACCAACTATATCCAATTCCTTGTTTCAGACTCTGACTTTCAAGGGAACTCAAGATAAGACATTTGATATCAGAAGTAGACCTAGAAACCAGGCCATCAGGAAGGGATTCTGGAATTGAATCCCTTGCTGGTCAGACACTTTTCCTGCTGGTAGAAAGTGGAGGTAGTGATAACCCCTAACCTGAATCAACATCACTAAGACTTTCACTGGTGGATGTTTGGAATGAGGTATAGATGGAAAGTCAAGCATTTGCTTATGGACTGGGAAGGACTTTGAACAGCTGAAAGACAACAGTACTTTTTTTCATTCAAGTATAATTAACAGTGTTGTATTAGTTTCAGGTATACAAGATAATGGTTCAACAATTCTATACATTTCTCGGTACTCTGACCAGAGTACCTGTACTCTGAATCCCCTTTATCTGCCTTTCCCAACCCCCTACCCACCTCCCTTCTGGCAACCACCCATTTGTTTAAGAGTCTGATTTTTTGTTTCTTTTTTCTTTGTTTTGTTTCTCAAATTACACATATGAGTGAAAGCATATGGTATTTGTTTTTCTCTGACTGACTTTTCACTTAACATTATATCTTCTAGGTATATCCATGTTCCATATATCTCTTCAAATTAGTGTTTTTGTTTTTGGGAGGTAAATCCTCAGCAGTGGAATTACTGGATCATATGATAATTCTGTTTTTAATTTTTTGAGGAACCTCCATACTGTCTTCCATAGTGGCCACACCAATTTGCATTCCTACCAACAATGCTTGAGGATTCCTTTTTCTCTACACTTTTGCCAAAACTTGCTATTTCTTCTGTTTTTGATTTTGGCCATTCTGACAACAGCCATTGTGAGGTGATACCTCACTGCAGTTTTGATTTGTATCTCCCTGATGATTAGTGATGTTGAGCATCTTTTCAAAAGACAATGGTATGTATAAGACCCGTGGATTGGCTCACTTTTGTTAAGGGCTTTTGAAGACCTTTTTAAAAAAGAAAAAAAAATAGGCTCAAGTTACCAATTTTCAAGACAGGCTGTGAAAATTAGAAATCCTCCAAAGCAGTATTCAAAGACATGCTTATCCTTTGCACCCATAGAGCAAATTGTGTTGATAATCAGATCCGGGACTGAACAATAAGGTAGTATAGCTACAAAGAGACTAAATGCAGTGCCTTGAAAAGTCCTCTGTGCCAAAGACAGGGCCCTGGTAGGGAAAGAAAGGCACTCCGAGACTTGCAACTGTATCATGTAGGTGGACAAGCCTGAGAACTTTGAACCCCCAGATTCTTTTGAACTCTGGGGTGGCACATGTGGCTCTGTCTGCTTTATTTGAGAAGAATCGCCTCCCATTTTCTGGAGACTTTACAAAAACCTCAGATGAGGCAATAGCATATCGTTAAAGAAAGAATGTTAAGATTTGGTTAATATTTTACCTGAAAGGACTGAGGATGCAGGTATAGGAATGACGTTTTAAAGTGTTGGGCTGGGGAAGGCAGAATATAAAGGTGGACAGGAGAGTATTTATTGACACTGAAAAATACCTGGAGTTTCATGACGTAGCAGGAGTACATGGAGGTAGTCCTAATATATTGCTGGGATGGCTCTCTAAATTTCCTTATCTTATCTTATATAAGGAATGAAGGAGAGATTCTAGAGG
>PISW01011790.1:0-20125 GCA_004023785.1 Mungos mungo
GAGGCGGCACCCACCTTGCGCTGGCAGAAGGTGGAGCAGTAGCTGACCTTGTGGCAGCCGGTGCACTCGCTCAGGGCCTCTCGGCCGCAGTTGACACAAGACTGCTGCAAGAAGGGACACGGGCGTCAGCGTCGTGGGGATGCCTCCCCGTCACCCCCAGAACCGGCTCCCTGTCGTCACCTAAAAGCTTCCAGCCTCACCCAGGGAGAGGACAGGAATGTCCCCGGAGGCTGAGGAGGCTCCTTTCTGCCAAGTAAGCAGCCGAGTCCGAACCCAGGAATGAGCAGCCGCCCCCTGAGCCGTCGGACCCGCGTCACCGGCTGCTGTGCGTCCACAGCCCCCACCCCCGGCCCAGCGGTCTCTGCGGAGCCACAGAAACACACGCTTTGTGCCCATTCCCCGGAGTGCCCCCAGCACAGCTGTCCCCTGAACCGACCTCGGCGCGGGACCCCCGTCTGCCCCGAGGCAGGGAGCTGCCAGCCCAGGCTGGGGCGCGGGGTCCGCGCAGGACACCGGGCGCGGCGAGGGCCTGCGAGGCCGGGGCAGCGGGCCGGGGTGTGAGCGCACACGCCGAGTCCGCGTCTTCACGAAGAGCCCGGGCTCCGTGTGGACGCGCCCGCCGGGAAGCCCACCGGTTCGCACTGCAGCTTCCTTCCCTTCACGTTATCACTCCCAGCACGCCTGAGACCCCCCAGGGCGCTCGGACACTTCCGGAACAGGAGCGCCCGCCTCTGTTTGACTGGTATGGAAAATTCCGCAGGGAGTGGGAAGGCTTCACAGGGAGAGGGGGCAGAGGTGCGGCGCGCCGGCGTGGGGGTGGGGGTGGGGCTAGACCCCACAGACCAGAGGCTGCCGGGGCGTGGGGCGCCCCAGGACGGCGCCTGCGCACACGACACAGGGAGGAGGAAGGAGGAGTCTGAATCGTCTCCTGAGACTCCTGTCCCTGAGGGCGGGAGCCCTGGACCTCCCCAGTTTGCGCTCCCAGCACCCAGCGGTGCTGGTGGGGTGCAGGGACCCTGTGAGCTGAATCAAAACGTCAGAACGAAGACACGGAACGGGCAGCACTCCATCAGGCGTCTGTGCCCTCAGGCCCTCGGCCCTCCCAGGGCCCACTCCGGGAGATACAGTTTCACGTTTATTTATTTCGGAGAGAGAAAGAGCACATGAGCTGGGGGGCAGGAGGGGGGAGAATCCCAAGCAGGCTCCCTGCTGTCAGTACAGAGCCTAACGTGGGGCTTGATCCCACAGACTGAGATCACAATTTGAGCTGAAATCTGGAGTCAGACACTTAATCCACTGAGCTACCCAGGCGGCCCTGAGAAAATTATTTTTTAACCAAAAGTTGTGGCTCCAATCAGAGGGACACACGCCAGCACGACCTGGTGTCTGCTCGAGGCCCAGATGCCGACAGACAGGTGCAGAAAGCCCAAGAGCTGCGTGTGCACTCGGCGCCGACCGCGGCCCAGAAGCTCCGCGGCCCGGAGCACGCGGCCCCCAGAACGCGGCTCCCGAGGCCATCCTCCCGGGACGGAGCCGGGGCTCCCGCAGGAACAGCCGACCCCGGGCCTGGGCAGCAGATGCCACAGGAAGTGCCCACCAGCACGGGCACTGAGGGGAGTCTGCCGGAGGGACACGGGAGCCAGAGGAGAGCTCCCGGCGGGCCGAGATGCCCACATGTGAGGAAAATAAGCCTCCCGGGCCTGGGGCATAACCCAGAGTGTAAAACACATGGAAACAAGCCCGTCCCAAATCGGACAAACAGGTGGAAGACAAATCCCCAACGCAGAATTCCAGAAACACGCCAGATTCCTGTGCCCCCACCTGGGGTGGGCGAGCTCGGTGACTCGGGGCGCAAAGGGGAAAGTCACTTTTACAGAGGACAAACCTCTGAGCCTGCGCCCTGCCTGGGCCGTGCCCCCAGACGCCTACGCTGAGCCTCTGGGTGTTGGGCCCCCAGGGCTACATCAGGTCATGGGATTCTCGGCCCACGTGGGGTCTGCAGTCAGGAAGGAGCCCCACAGGGACCCGACCCTGGGACCCTTCCCCGCCCTGATTCCAGCCCCTGGCCAGCTGGTGACCCTACCACAGCGCCCACAGGCATTCGTCTTCGCTGGTGCACTCGGGGGCCATGCTACACACACCTCTTAACAAACGACGTGGGAGTGCAGCGGGGTGTCCCGCACAGGCTGGGGAGGAGCCCCCCCCCCACCCTGGCCGCCGCCAGCCAGACGCCGGCTGGGAAAGGGCATCTGCTCTTGGGCCCTGTTTGATCTCCGCCAGCTAATTGCCCGCGCACCAGCACGCTGCACTGGGGGGGACATCGCCCACAAACCAGCACCAGCACGCTGCGCACGGGGGGGGGGGGCATCATCCCCGCACCAGCACGCTGGCGCACATGGTGGGGGGGGGACATCAGTCTCAGGGAAGAACTGAAGGTACAGAGCCTGACAAGGAAATCGGACTGGATCAGAATCCAATGATACCAAGGTATCCAGAACATTCTCAAAATATTTGAGAGCCCAGCAAGCATTCTCTTAGGGTGAAGGGACTGAGATTTATTTTTCCTGCTTTTGTCTTTTCTATAAAATTCATCAGTGATTATGATTGGTTTGGAATCCTAGTTTTCTAAAAAGTATATTTAATTTATCTCCTTCAGGAAAAGCAACATTTTTCTTCCTTGGAAAAACATTAATCACGTGTTAAATCCTTTAGAAAATTAGGAACCTGGAAAGCTCGTCTTTCTTCCGATCTATAAGAAGAAGGAATAAACTAACAGAAATTTCATATGATACATTTGGTGGGAAAAAAGCCAATCTGACTTTTGTTTATAAAGCAAAGTCCGCATTTCCTGTAACGGAGAAAGCTCCTGTCATCACTGGTGTGCCTCCGCCCCCGCCCCCCCGCAGGGCATCTCCAAGCGCACCTCGCCCCGCCTCGCACACACCTCGGCCGGTGCTGCTCTGACCCGGGTGATCCTGGTGACCTGCACCCACCGTCCCCCGGGAGACTGGCCCGAAGCAACCGCCAGGCCGCGCACAAAAAGCTGCAGAGGCTGCAGCGACTAGGTGCCAAGAGAAGAAAACTAGAGGGTCACTGCGCTCTGTGAACACAGACACCCAGGATCCTACTTCGGAAGAACCTGCTGGAAGCTGGGAGTGAAATGCCACAGGGGCGGCCTCCGAGGGCCCAGAGATGCCAGCAGAGGAGCTCAGACGCGGAAGCTTCCGGCTGGAGAACACTCCAAGGGATGCGTCTCCGAACTCACAGAACACAAGACACATTTTCACCACGTGACAATAATCTGAAAGAGTAAATAATGCCTGTGACAGGGTGAGTGTCCAAAAACTATGGCTGGTGCTAGAACATTCTGTCCCTTTTGAAATAAACTAATTTTACTTATAAAACCACAGGGCGCGTGGGAGGCTCAGTCGGTCAAGCGTCTGACTTTGGGTCAGGTCATGATCTCGCAGTCTGTGAGTTCGAGCCCCGCGTCGGGCTCTGTGCTGACAGCTCGGAGTCTGTGTCTCTCTCTCTCTCTGACCCTCCCCTGCTCACACTCTCTCACTCACTCTCTCTCTCAAAAATAAATAAACTTAAAAAAAGTTAAAACAACAAAAGCACAAATACCTCCCCACCAGCAGCATTTGGTCCTATATGAGAAAAGCTTAATTTGTAAACGAGTCTCCAGTCTTGCTCTTCCAGCAAGGTGGGGAACGGCCCAGGAAGCCAGCGTGAATCCCGCCGGGCTGGCCCCCAGAGTCAGCGGAAGGCGGGGGCAGGCGGCCGCCAGCTTCTGCTGGTGCTGGCATTACCTCTTTGCGCTCTGCGTCTGCCTGGGCCCTGGCCTGGGCCGCGGCGGCCTCTCGGTAGGAGCTGGCCTGCTTGGCTTGTTCGAATAGGGTCTTCAGCTGCTGGGCCGTGGTGAGCAGGGAGTTGACCATCTCTTCCAGGCACAGCCAGTTCCGCGCCTCCGACATCTCCAGCCCGCCCACTGCCAAGGGGGAGACGGGTTTGGCGGGCGCGGAGGCCGGGACGGCCAAGGCGGGCAGGGAGGCCAACACTGGAACGTTCGGAGAGCAAAATAAAACAGGAAATTAATACATCTCCTCCCCTCAAAGCGGTCTCCACTGACACTTCTCATCTAATGCTGGAAAGAGGGGGCGCCTGGGGGGCTCTGTTGGTTGAGCATCCACCCGGCTCTTGGTTTCAGCTCAGATCATGATCTCAGGGTTCGTGAGATCAAGCCCCACGCCAGGCTCTGCACTGAGAGCAGAACCTTCTCGGAACTCTCTCTCTCCCTCCCTCTCAGCCCCTCCCCTCTTGCACTCTCTCTAAAATGAAAAAAAGGAAGGAAAAGAAGGAAGGAAGGAAGAAGGAAATCCTTAAAAAAAAAAAAAACACTGCAAAGTGTGGGCGTGTATGACCAACAGGCATGGGTACCATGCAGCCCCCCTCTAAAATGCCCCGGAAGATGGGGACACATTCTCACAGCACCACAGGTAAAGTCCCCAATGCTGTCAGCAGAAAGCACGTGCCAAGGCCCAACCACAGATGCACAGGTTGGAAGCCACGTGCTCACGGCTGACTGAGACCACTCAAAATGTGCCCCATGCAGGGTGGCCGCTCGGACGGGGAGGGGCCAGGGCGCCCTGCAGCGGGGGCTCCGACCCAAGCACATCGACAGTGCCCTGGTCCTGGCCGACGTCCGTGGCCACACACGGGGTCCTGAGCAAGGGTCACAGAACTCAGGTGTCACGGGAGGAGGTGAGCGTCACAAAGGTGGAGAAGCAGCAGCCAGGAGGAGCCCCGCGGTGTGGACGGGAGCTGGGGACTCGACAAGCGTGTGCACACGCCCCCGCCTCCACGTGCTGAGCGGCCCGTGGCAACAGTCCTCATGCAGCCTTCCAGGACAGACGCCCCGGTGTGCCCGTTCCGTGGGGTGGGGGAGGCACAAGCTCGGGGAGCAAGCCCAGGAGAACGGAAGGAAGGCGGTGCGTCTGTAAAACTACACGTTTCTGTCGCAATGTCGTCTAGAACCGCAAAAACCTGACACACACAAACGCCCACCAGCTTGGGTTTCGGAAGCTCCCGCTGACACAGACGTGTCCAGACGTGCGGTTAAATGAAGGCTGAGGCCGCAACGTGTATGTGATGTGAGGCCGTCCAGGCGTCAGGCGGGGAACGCCGCCAACACCGGCCGCTCCGTGTCTCTCTGGACACCGAGCCCCATGCCGACTCCAGGGACGCCGGGGCCACTCCGCAGGGGCCCCACCGCAGGAGCCCGCCCGAACTCAGGGCCTCCCTCTGCAAGGGCCTGGCGGCGTCTCGGGTCCCCGTGCAGACCGCCCGCGTGCCTGCACAAATGCAGGGGCCCAGCTGTCCCTCGCCCGCCCCGATCCAGCGCAGCGACAGGAAGACCCCACACAAGCCCTACTTCGCTCACAAAGTCTCTCCCGGGAGCGGCCTGAGGACGCGGGCCGGCAGGCGCACCCACCTATCTTGGGATGAGACGTCGGCAGCGCGGCTTCTGGGAAGGGGGCGATCTGGCAGCTGTCCTGATACCCTGGGTAGTGCGGCTCCGGGTGGCCGACTCTGCACGGCGGCTGCACGCCTGCCTCCTGCACTGTCGGGGACGAGAGGGGCAGACAGCCGTGGGACCCGCGGGGCCTGGCCGGGGCCGCACACGTTCTAAATCGGAACTCCTGTCCAGCCGCACGGTCCAAAGGGAGCCCCTGAGCCCCAGAGGCGAGGTGAACTGTCTGAATTGCTGGCGTCTAGGATCCAGCGGGCGAAGTACGGGGTGAACATTGATCTCCGCTTTCTCTGACCCCAGGTGTTTCTGCCTCGCAGCCGGTCCACGGCAGGAGTCGGCAAACCGGGCATTTCCTGTCACAACTACTGGACTGCACGCCCGCAGGGCTGCCTGCCGCCCGCCCCCCGACACCCCTGCTCTGGGCTGCCGCCCGCCTGCCCCAACACCCCTGCTCCGGCGCTGTTGCCCGCCCACCCCCGATGCCCCTGCTCCTCCTGCTGCCTGCCTGCCCCTGATGCCCCTGCTCCAGGCTGCCCCCCGCCCGCGGCCCACTCCCCCGCGTTCCTGCTCCAGGCTGCACCCCGCCCGCCCCAACACCCCTGCTCCGGGCTGCCGCCCGCCTGCCCCCCCACCACACCCCTGCTCCGGGCTGCACCCCGCCCCGCCCCAACACCCCTGCTCCGGCTGTCGCCCACCCGCCCACGACGCCCCTGCTCCACCCGCCGGCCCCGGATGTTCCTGCTCTGGGCTGCCGCCAGGCCCCAGGTCAGGAGGGGTGACTCATGCGGCCGCGGGGTGGGTGGGTACCGGGGACAGCTCACCTGTGGCTCCTGCAAAGACGTCACCCTGGGCGGGGCTCTCGGAGATGACGGCGGTGGCCTCCACGGTAGATGCCCGGTCAAAGGTCAGCGCGCCGGAGGTAGTGATCTGTCCTGAGGGGGTCACGGTGACTGGAAAAGCGGAAGCGCATCTTACCACTGGCTTGTCCACGGCACAGGCACAGGCCACGGGCAGGGGCCCGGCACCTCTGACGGGAACCAGGGCCCAGGCACGGGCGGCATCAGAGGCCTGGGCGGCCTCGTCAGAAACAAAACACAGAGCTGGAAATAACTGTAAAACTACTCTGTGGCTGGAATGAAGAAAGACGTTCACAGAGGCTGGGGCGCCCGGGGAGGCTCAGTGGGTGAAACGTCCGACTTCAGCTCAGGACACGATCTCACGGTCACGAGTCTGACCCCGCGTCGGGCTCTGTGCGGACAGCTCGGAGCCTGGAGCTGCTTCGCATTCTGTCTCCCTCTCTCTCTGCCCCTCCCTCACTTGCGCTCTGTCTCTCTCAAAAATAAATAAATGTTTAAAAAATTTTTAATAAAAAAGTTCACAGAGGTTTAAGATGGAAGCAGCTGTGCCCCCTCAGCCCTTCCGCTGAGTCCCCTCAGCTGCAGGGACCATGGGGGGGGGGGGTCTCTGCAGATGCAGGTTTGCAGCCTCGGGAGCGGGAGCGCCCACAACACCGAGGTCCCTGCCTCGCCCGCCGCCCACAGCTGGGCTTCCTCCGCGCCCCCGGCCCGCACAGCCCACACACAGGGGGGCTGAGCGCTGCCAAGGCCGGAACTCAGGAACCTTCCCAAGGAAAGAGGTCCCGCGGACGCCCCCTCCCAGGAGGCTCGGCTCCTGGCTCCTTTCATTAGGAAACACCTCCTGGGGACACGCCAGGCGGTCTACAGAGATGAGGGGCGCACGGGTGTCCCTGCCCGGAACAAGGGAGCCCCGGCGGTCTCAAGGGGCCGCGGCTCCGCCTCGCTCAAACTCACAGGCGGTGGCGGCGGTGGCGGGGAGCAGCGTGATGTTCTTGGGGGACTCCTTCTTCACGGGGGTCGCGGGCAGCTCATTCTCCTTCTTGCGCCTCTTGTAGGGGACGAAGAGCCTGACGGGGCCACTCTGGGGGGAGAGGTGCGGTGAGACGGGGCCAGTGCTGCCCCCGTGGGGGGCACGGCAGGGCTGCAGGCAGGGAGCTGCAGGGGCTCAACCTCTCTGCGGGCCCCAAGGTCCCCCAAGGACAGAAACGATTCTTTTTAAAAGAATATACAAATAACAGTTTAAAAACAGGAAAACGTATTGTCAGCACCCGGGATTCTCAGGGATTGCTAGAAGACAGAAAACAACAAGGACCCAGTGAAGGAGGAGGGCCCTGCCCGCCAGGACAGAACATTCCAGCAGGTCTGAAGAGGCTCTGAGAGCAGACGGAGGGGCAGAAGCCAGCACCGTGCCCGACACTGGGCTGTCCAGCCTCAGGCCTATGGGGAGGCCAGGCTCCGGGGTCGCAGCCCCGCCCTGGCTGCGTCCCCTGCAGCCCCCGAGCACACAGCACCCACTTCCTTCTGTTCCTCTTCTTCGGATGGGTGCCCTCCACTCTGGGCATAAGGGGGTCCTTGGAAGCCCTGGGTCATGCCCGCGGCCCATTTTCCTCTGAGTGGTTCTCACATCCTGTCTCTCTGCAGGTCTTACAACGTTCTGTTGAACCCTGGACATTTTAGGGACGTGCTGTGACAGCACGGCGCTGGACTCCTCTCCAGCGCTTCCCGTGGCCGTGGATCAGGTCATGACCGGGCTGCTCCGGGGCCCGGGGAGGGGTGCACAGCCAGCAAGGGCACAGATGCTCCCCTATGCGATCCACTGCATTGGGGCTCCGTTACAGGGGGTTTTGAGGCAAATCTTTGAGGCCTGTTCTTATCCCGGATGGACTCTTCTCAGCTGCCGCCTCCCCTGCTCCCCCAGGCGAGTGGCGCTCTCCCTGCCCCCCAGCCTCCTCTCCAGGCTCCAGAGCTGGGGGGACGACGCTGGGGGTGTGGCCTCTGCCCTCCGAGAGGAGGCTGTGAGGGAAGGAGCCGCCGGTCTCTCAGCCACACCCCCCTGGAACTTGGTTTCTGCAACTCGGAGCCAGGGCTGGAGGTGTCCCAGTGCAGCAGGGGAGCCCCGTGCCCTCGCCCAAGGCCACCCGGACTGGGGTCCCAGCGCTGGGGCGGGAGGGACGAGGAGCAGGCGGGTCCCGGCCGGAGCGCCACACCCCCCGGGCAGGAGCACACGGCCCGTCTCTGGACAGCCGGTCCCCGGGGACCATCCCTGCAGCGGAAGCTAGAGCTTTAGAGGTTCCTAGTCGGCTTCTGCACGTCTTCAGTTTATGATCCTGCCTCCATCTCCTGTCTGAGCAGCCCTGGGCCAGGAAGTTCTCGCGTGTTTTCTTCCCAAAACACGAGCTCTGTGTTTTGGGGTAACTGGGACCTGTGATCCATTTTGAATTCACCTGCATGTGAAACGCAAGGCTGAGGCCGAGCGCGCAGCACCGCACTCTCCGTCCGGGCAGCAGCAGGGAAGGTCCTCCCGGGCTGGAGCCCCTCCGACCGCAGGCTTTTCTTCGAAGTCGCTCCGGCTGTCCTACTTCCTTGCCTTTCCGTATCGACTGTAAACCCAGCTGGTCTAAAGCCCCGAAGGCGTCGTGTGGAGCCTGCGGACGGCGGGGGCAGCACCTCCAGCCCTGGCTGGGGAGCTGCCCTGCTCAGGACGTCCCCCGGGTCTTCCCGAGGCCCCGGGTCCAGGTCTTCCCGCAGGCATCCTGCACGTGTTCTGTTCTCACCTGTCTCCGCGTTCTGGAGCAACCGCGAGGAGTTCTCGCGAGTTTTCTAAGCCCCCAGCGGGACAGATGTGCCCCTAGTCACTTCTTCCCCCGACAAGATCTCGGAGGTGCTCCAAGTGAACTTTAAAGTTATTTCATTTTCACACAAATACCCCACTGTTTACTCCACTAGAATATTTAATCCAAACACGAACCGGACAATTTTAGGATATTTCATGTTCCCACCCAAAACCGTGATACGTCTCTCCAATTACATCTCCTTTCCTAAGTTTTAATAATTAACTTGATGAGTAATCAAAATAAAACCAGGAAATCTCATCAAACAGCTTTTTAGTTAATTTGAAAACATTTTAAAGTAGAACCTACCAGTAAGGAAGACTGAAACAAAACTAGGATATTCATTCATCACAAATTACTACCACTTTCCGGAAGCTATGCAGCAATAAACGCTAAAACCAATGACGAGTCCTTCCTGTTGGAACTGTTAGTTTAGGACACAAAAATATTTTAAAAGAGATTAAAAACTCTTTACAAATAATTTCAACGTAGTATTTTTATGACACGACGTTAAGAAACGCAGAACACAAGGCGGCACACGCATGCTCCCCGGGACGCCGAGAAGCGAGCGCTCGGCTCCGGCTCCGGGGGCGAGCTGGCGAGGGCACAGGTGTGGCCCCGCTCACGCTCTCCGGGCACCGCCCGCCCCTCAGAGCGGAATCTGAGGGAGAAACTGGTAAAGCCCCTGGATCGGCTGCAGGGGTGCCGGAGGCGTGTGCAGGGCGGGGGCAGGGGAGCCCAGGGCTCGGGGCATCGCCGTGGCCCTGCCTGCTCACACGCGTCCCCGGCCACTCACCAGGGTCATGTCGTCACAGCAGGCGGCACAGGTGCACGAGGCAGCGTGAGGGTTCAAGATCCCGTCCTGAAATTCAGAGAGGACACGGCCGTGAGAGACCCTGCGCCCACCAGCTCTGCGGCGTGTCTCCCCTCGTACAGACAAGACCCTGTCATTTCCAGGAGCGTCTCCTCCTCACACGTCCCCGTCGTCCAGCCCGTTATGGGCGGCAGGGCGCACCGCGTCCCTGCCGGGAGCTGGAGACTCTACGGGCGATATTTCCTGGCGGAGCCGCACAGCAGCGGGGGCGTGGGGGCGGGAGGTCACCCCGGAAAGGTCACGCGCCTCAGGCACCCCCGGCAGCCACCGCAGGCCCCGAGGGCGAGACGCCAGGGCGCCCGCTGGGCCCGCACCTGGATGAGGCACTGCAGCGGCCGGCCCGCGTAGCGGATGCTTCTCTTCCAGTCTTTGCTGCTGGCCCTTCCGGCCATGGCTTCGAACTCGGTCGGGCTGTACCAGTTCTCTCCCTGCTTGATGCATCGGCCCCGGCCGCCTGAAGTGACACGAGGACCAGCAAGTGACCGCGCCGCCCACCCCCAGGAGCCCCAGCAGGCCCCTCAGACGCCCCCCCACCCCGCTGGCCCTGCGTGACCCCCTCCCCCGTGGCTGGCCCCCAGCAGGCAGTCCCCCACCACGAATCCACTCGCAGGCCCACCGCGCCTCCCCGCCCCAGCGTCCACGGCCACCACAGGCTCACCCTGGTCTCACGTTGACCTCTCGCCACCTGCCCCGCCCCCAGGAACTTTCCCTGTGGCCCCGAAGCTGACCCAGGAGCCCCCTCCCCAGCTCTCCCTCCCACGGGTCACTGTGTCTTCTCACTGCGCCTCCACCATGTCCCAAACCTGCCCGCGGCCACAGCTCTAGTGCCTGGGGCCGAGAGCCACGTCTGCCCCTGCCTGGTCAGCACTGGGTGCCGTGGGGGGGGCGGCGTGGCCCGGGCCGCGCTCACCTGAGCCCAGCCTGCTCTTGAACAGCGTGCCGCTGATGTTCCGGCAGCGCACGGGCAGCTCGCTGTCGTACACGGAGGGGTCCCAGTTGTACTTGGTCCCGCCCCTCTCTTGGCCGGGCGCTGCGGGGGTCGGAGGGCACTGAGGGCCTGCGGCAAAGGAGGCATTCTGGGAGTAAGAGACGCCGGACGCACCCCGATAACCAGGCAAGGACACCCACGCCACCCGGACTCTAACCGCGGCCCCGGCTGCCCACAGAGCACCCCGGCTTAGCAGCACCAGGCAGGTCTTTCCCAGCTCGGGAAATTCCACTTTCTTTACTTGAACTGGAAAATCTCATTCCGAGCTTACCAGGAATAAAACAAACAGGTCGTCCCCAGCGCGAGCCCCACGCGCGCCCAGGGTGCCGGCACCTGGGGTGAGGGGCGCGGGTCGTCCCCAGCACGAGCCCCACGCGCGCCCGGGGTGCTGCACCTGGAGTCAGGGGCGCGGCCGGCCCCTTCAGTCCCGCCGTCTCCACGATGCTCCCGTCCGTGTGCACGACGATCAGCGTGGCCTTCTCGGTGCTGAGGCTGTCTCCGATCTGCAGGGCCGTCCTGCCGGACTGGACAGAAGAACATTCCGTGAGTCTCCCAAACCCCCCTACCACGGGGCGTGGGCCCTGCTAACCATCACCAACAAGGGTGCCAAGTGTGCCTCCATGGGCTCTTTCCAGATGCCGCTAGAAGACTAAAACAGGGGTGCCAGGGTGGCTCAGACACTTAGGCCTCCGACTTCAGCTCAGGTCATGATTTGCCGGTTCGTGGGTTCAAGCCCCACATCAGGCTCTGTGCTGACAGCTTAGAACTTGGAGCCTGCATCGGGTTCTGTGTGCCTTCCCCCTCTCACTCTCTGTCTCTCAAAAATAAACATTAAACAAATTAAAAAATAAAAAAAAAAGACGCAGACACAGAGCCAAGAACAAGAAAAGACACGCCATGTCCGGGTGGGAGACGAGAAGAGCCCTCGCGTCGGGCTGAGCGGCTCCCGGAAGTGCACGGGTCCCCGGGGAGGGTTCTGAGGCACCTCGTCCACAGGCACGGCTCTCCCGATGGCCACCAGACGCCAGGGCCTCCCCAGCCACGCCACTCACACGCCTGTCCCCAGCGGCCGGGTGCTGTGGTGACGGCACCTACTTCCTCCGGGCCGGCCTGGCCCTGCCCTTCAGGCAGCCCTCTCCTGTCCCTGCTGGAGCAGAGGCCCACTCCGCTGTCCCTAGGCGCACGCCTGGCGGGTCCCTGCCAAACTCGTGGCTTTGCCCAGACAGCCCTGGGGTGGACGATGCTCCAAGCAGCCTGCTCAAACCCAGCATTCTGGTACGTTCTGACACTTGCATGGTGAGAGAGAGTGGAAGCAACGAAGGCAGAGAGAAGACGTCTCCCTACATCTGAAAACCCAGTTGGGGGGGCTGAGAACAGGCGCCTCGTGGAGCTGAGGGACCCCCACCCCACGAGCAGGCATCCAGGGCCTGCGCTCATCACCTGGACGGCAGGGCCCCGGTCAGGGTGTCACACTGCTCGTGTCCAGGTCACCGAAGACAGGCAGCACTCTACTGAAAAGAGGAAATGTTTTGTGTTCATTTATGAAACCCAAAGTGTTTTCCTTATAATTTTTTTGGTGTTTGTTTATTTTCGAGAAAGAGAGAGAGAGACCGAGCAGGGGAGGGGCAGAAAGAGAGGGAGACACAGAATCCGAAGCAGGCTCCAGGCTCCGAGCTGTCAGTACAGAGCCCAAGGCGGGGCTCAAACCCATGAATCAGAAGATCATGACCCGGGCCGAAGTTGGACGCTCAACCGACTGAGCCACCCAGGCGCCGCAAAGTATTTTCCTTATCAAGGCCAACGGAATACAGAGATTTGAGACCCCCTCTCCTGGCCAGTTCCCAGCAGGAGCACCCCGGTCTCCGGGTTCCCTGTCCTCAGAACCCGCCGCACCTTGCATGCCCGGGAGGCACAGTCCAGGCTGTGCCCCCAGCTCCCTGACCCTCGGGCTCCAGCCCCTTCTAGAAAAGAGGACAAACCAGAATCTGCCCGGGGAGGGAGGCGTGAAGTTATGAGCTTCAGGCGCGCTGACACCCTGAGTAAAGCAAGTCTCTTAAGTGCGCTCTGCCGGCCCAGTGAGGACGCGGCTGCGGCGGCCGCTCCAACGACAGCACAGGGACAGCACAGGGGAGCGTCCCGGGTGTGCGATGAAGGCGAAGGTACAAAGAAACCGTAACTCATAGTTCTGGCAAAGCTCCAGCACAGCCCCCCATCGTGCGGTCGGCCAGCAAGAACCAGAGCACCCCCCTCCTGGCGGCGCCCAGCCCGGCGCAGGGCCTCCGGGGGAACCGGGGTCCCGGAGGACGCCCTCTGGGGTCCGGGGAAGAGTGCGCACGGAGCGGCTTACCAGAACGTGTCCCGAGAGCGAGGCGGCATTCGCCACCGACGTGGTGAAGACATTGTCCGCGGAGGCGCCCACGTTGGCCACGGTCACAGTGGTCACCTCTGCAACAAGGAGCCGGATTCAGCACCCTGCTGGAGCCAGGGGCTCCCGCCAGGGCCCCAAAACAGCGTTTCCCAGACAGGTATCTGCATGTCCCACCAAGGGACTCCCAACGCTCTTACACGAAGGCTCACTCAACATTTCCGGACCGCAGTCTAAGCAGTCTGGGCCTTAGAAAAAGAAAAGAAAGAGGCCGCTCTCCAGCCCGTTGGAGCCTTTTCTTCACAGCGAAAGCCCGCCCCCGCCCCTCCCACCGAGCTCCGCCACACCGCCCTGGGCCTCTCGCTCTCGTCCCCAAGGTTCCGTGAGTCCTGTGATCATGCCGCGGCCAGGCTCGGGCAGTGCCACCTACAGAGACCCCTCCCTTCCTGGCACCCTCTCAAAGGTCAGCACAGGGCAGGGCGCAGGTCTCTCCCGCCTCCTCCTCGACCCCCTCTCCCGTTCACTGCCCACGGAAGAGGCTTCCCCTCCCGGCCTGGGCTTGGCAGGCGGACCCCTCCGTCACCCGGCGTTCCAGAATGGCCCTGCCCAGGGCAGTCTCTGACCTGGGAAGTGCTCGTGAAATACTGGCGCAAAGCACCCTGCGCGTTCCCCGAACCCAGCGCCCAGCACACCGCACTGCAAACGGCCGTTCCCGCCTGCTCCTGCACCGGGCCACGGCGACACCCCAAGCAGCCGGCGGCCCAGAGGAGAGGGGCTCAGAGGGGAAACATGACCTGGCGGGTCACCTGCCCCAGCAAGTTATCTGACCTCAGCAACTTCGAAGAACAAAGTCTTAATGCTTTCATGTATGCAAAAACACAACTACAACATTTTGCAGAAAAAAACACGTAATGCCAATACATCTCTCGGACGCTGTGATGAACTACATCACATTTCTTTTCTGCATCCAGAAAACATATTTGAAAAGCACAAAAACCTGAAGAGAACAGCATGGTCCAAGGTCCCAACATCAATCCAGAGTTGTGATGAGAACTGAATGCTCTAATGGCCACAAGGCCTTCTTCCCTCTTTTGTGAGGACCCCAAACAGCAGGCACAGACCAGCAGCTCTGGGGCAAGCGGGACATGGCCTGCTGCCCCCCGCCCCCGGGGCTCAGGGCTGGATAAACACTTGGGTGACCAGGACCACCAGGACAGAGGCTGCTGGCCCCTTAGGGGACAGTGCCCGACGACACGTGGCAGCAGGAACTCGAGGACACTCTTCCAGGCCTCCCACACCCAACTGGGGAGCTCCCAGCTGGGAAGGACTCCAACACCCAGGGAAGTCTCTACCTTCTTCGGGATGGTGGTCTGAGGATGCACTACCTATAAAGGACGCTTTGGGGCACAGTCTGAGGCTCCATGGGTCATGACACTCGAGAATGAGAATGTTCTGTGTGGCAAGAAACAAAACTATGGGCCACCTTCCACCTGGGACAGGAACTTGCCAGGAATGGTAGGGGGGAGGAAAGATCCATAAAGAAAATGAGATGTGGGGAGACAGGGACAGACTAGGAGGGGGCTCTAAGGAGTCAAAGCATGATGCTGACCTCTGCTCCCAAAGGCTGGAGGCCCTCCCAAGCTGGGTGAGCACTGCCTTACTCCCTGGCTCTCAGGTCACCCCTGCACTGGATCTTAGGATTCCAAGTGACCAGACACACCCAACTTCAGGCTGCTCCAGGGCAGGATCCATGTCTGATCCCCACTCCCCTCATCTCCCCAGCCTCCCTTGTCACCACCACCACCAGGGACAGACAGAGAAGACGAGCAAGGCAATAGGCAGGTACTGAGGAGGTTCTGGAAAAAGGACAGCGTGTTCAACAGGAAGGAATGGGGCTTGCACAAGGTAAACTAGTTCCGGAAGCAGGCTCGGGGAAGTGTGCCCTCTGGGCGGGGTCAGGCTGGTCACGTGGGGCAGGCGTGCAGGAATGGCAGGCACACGAGGTAGGTGTGAGGCATGTGAAAGGCATGTGCTCGGAGAGGAGGGGCGGGCTGGTCCCCAGGGCGAGTGCAGGGCGGGTGTGCGCGGGGCTGGCGTGGACTACTTGTGTGCGGTCGGTGCGGGGCAGGTGCACACAGATGCACCGGTTTGTGTTCTGGGGCCGGCGCGCGCAGGTCAGGTGTGGACAGGTGCATGGGCTGCGTGTGAGGGCAGGTGCGCACAGGTGCCCGGGTTGTGTGCGCGGGCGGGTGCGCGGGCACCGTGGGCGGGCGGCACTTGCCTGCAAAGGCTGCTGCCGCGGCGGCCTCGTCGGGGCCCGGTAGGGCCTCGGCACCCATGTCCATGTGCCCGGACTCAGCGGCCATCACCGCCACAGCCGTCACCCGCCGAGTCTCGCGCTCTGCCTCCGAGTCCCCGTCCTCCTCCGAGTCCTCGTCCCTGCTGAGCACCGGCTCCTCCGCCTCGCCGCCCGCCGCGGCCGCGGCCGCCGCCGCTACAGCGGCCGCGGCCGCCACCGCCGCCGCCTCGGCCAGGCCCAGCTGCTTGGCGGCCGAGTCCGAGTCCTCCATCCGGACTCCGCCGAGCCCGCCCGAAGGCGCCGGCCGGGGCCGCCCGAAGGCCGGGACGGAGCCCGAAGCACGCAGCGCGAGGAGGGCCGCCCGAGCCGAGCCGAGCCGGCCCGAGGCCGCCCGAAGCTGCCGGCGGAGCCGAGCCGAGCCTGCCCGAAGCCTCCGGCGCCGGGGAGCCGAGGCTGCCCGAACAGGGGCCGAACCGGCACGAAGCGGCCCAGTCGAGCCCCGCCGACCGCCAAGAGTCCGGAACCGAGGAGGGCCGAAGCGGCCCGAAGTGCGGAGCCGAGTCTGTCCGAACTGGTCCGAGGCTGCACGAAGGCTTCCGAGCGGCCCTGCGCTACCCCCTCTTCAGCGCCTAGGAGGCCGCGCCACCCGTCGTTCCCCGCAACAGGGTCGCCGACTGTGGGGCGGAATCTCGCCAGCCTCCGACGCAGCGCGGCCGGGCCAAGAGAACCTTTCGTCGCAGGCTCCGCCCGCCCCCGCCTCGAGCGGGAGCCGAGTCCGTCCGAGGTGAAGCCGAACAGAGCCGGAAGTTGCCGAGCCCGGATACCCTCGAGCCTCGGCTCTCCGCCTTCTCCTGTACGAAAGTGCCCGAGCGCTGCCGGACGGGTTGATCGGGGCCTCGGCCGCGGATCGGAAGCGCGGCGCGGTCGGGCGCCTTCGGGAGCAGAAGCGAAAATGGCCGAAGGGCCGCGAATAGAGCGGAGCCGAGAGACTGCCGGGATCGCGGCGGACTAGGCGGGCGGGGCCGGGCGGCAAGATGGCTGCCGCGCGGCGAGGTGAGGGTGCGGGGCGGGCGGTTGCGGGTGTCGGGGGTTCGTGAGGGTCTCGGAGCAGCGCAGCGGCCGGAGCCTTGGGCTGGGGCCCCGGGGCGGGCGGGGACGGAGATCATCCTGGGAAGGGGGTCTGGTTCGCTTTGGTTCTTTCTGGTGTCGGAAAGCAGACCAGTCTGGGCCCTCTCCTTGTGGTTGCGATTCGGCGGTTTTGTCTGGATTCGCGAGGTGAGGCCCCGGTCCGGTTGAGAGCCTCTCCCCCCCGGCCCCAGGTCGCGTGTCCTGCTGCCACCTCCCGTGGCCAGCCCCCCGTTTTGCGCAGTGCGCGCTCTGGCGGCAAGGTACACGGACAGGGCAGGGGGCATGGGGACACGGGCAGGCGGCAAGGGGCTGGCAGCAGGGGACAGGGGCGCAGCCGTGGTCCCGGGCTAGCTGCAGTGTGACCCGTGGTGGAGCTGTCACACTGCCCGGCGCAGCGGCTGCCCAGTCTCCGGAGAGCGAAGGGGGCCTGTGTGCCTGGAGGCCGACGCAGAAGGTTGTCACAGGGCCCAGGGCTAGTGGGGGTCCCGGAGATCGGGGAAGCACCCTGTCGCCATTGCCTGTGGCTTTGTGTCCAGAACGACGCGCTGGGCAGGGTGGCAGCCCCTTGTTGGAGAGCTGGTCCCAGCCAGTGTGTGCTTCAGCCGCACAGATCTCGCTGACGTTGATTCCTGGCACTTCCAGTGAGTTCTTAATCCTCGCTGTGAACCGCCCCCGCTGACGGACAGGTGGGCACACCTTACCTCGTCTGCGTCCTGCTCAGGGCGCCGGGGTCTGTGCCCCTCACTTCGCCGTCTAACGTGCAGACCACTCAGTAGACCTAACGTGTGTGCCGTCTAACGTGCAGACCACTCAGTAGACCTAACTGTGTGCCGTCTAACGTGCAGACCACTCAGTAGACCTAACTGTGTGCGCTGCTTGGGTAATAAACGTGTGAGTGGGATGGGGGCTGTGTTCCGCTAGGCTCGGGACTGTTTTTGTCATAGGGTCGCGCAGATTTTTTAAAAAGCCCACTTTCCACGCCTCCGCCGTCAGAAATCACCTTCGGGGAAGACAGGAGGGAGCTGCCAGGCAGCGGGCGAATGTCCTGCCAGGACCTGGTCTCCCCAGTGTGTGTGTCTGAGGCAGCGCCCTCTCCTCAGACCCTTGCTAATGAGACTTGTTTCCATTTGGTGGAAAAGCAGGTTTATATCGGAACAGGATCTCTGCGCACCCCTTGTCTGTCACCCCGGGGAGCGTGTGTGTTCACCTTACCGCCACGTGGACTCCTGACGCCCCCGTTCAGAGACGCACTGTTACTCCAGTCAGTCGTTTACAAATAACATTACGTCCTAAAAGGCACTGCTGTGTTCAGTCAGAATGAGCTGCTGCAGGCCTGAGATCCGTAAACGGCCCATCTGATCAGAGCTACCTTTCACGTGAAGTATTTAAATCCTGTGTCACAGAGGGTTTTATGCAGCATTTTTTCTCTGAGCTGCCGCACTTCCGATCCGTAACCGTGGCCAGCCGGCAAGTAGATTCGAAGTGTCTGAAGCCAACCTTCAAGAGGAGAATCAGAAGGGAGGAAATCCCCAATTACCATGAAATCCATCCAAATAATGACCAGTATCTAGGCAGCCAAGTTGAGCTGGAGCCTGGAAAAGAGCAGGTCAGGTTTCGGGGCACACTGCCTGTAACGTGATGCAGGTTTATAAATGATCCGTGCTCCCTGGGCCCTTCCCTGGCTTCTCGCTCTCTGCGTGTGCCGCCTCTCCTGGAGGCTGGGTTCCGAGTCTCTCGCTAATTCTCTGGCCCATGGAGGACCCCTGCCCCAGGGAGCCTGGATCTGCTTCCCAGATCACCAGGGCTTGCGGGGGACCGGCTAGAGAGACCAGCGGGCTGGGTCCCATCGCTGAGTGTGGTGTGGCTCAGGCCTCCGATAGGGTCTGTTCGCCACATTCTCACTGCCGACGTTTTACATGTCACCAACGTGCCACTAGTGTGAGCCTCTTCATGCTAGTGTGATGGATGGAAGGGTTAGAGGTACTCGGCACCTGTGATGCCGAGACCCCTTCCTAGGAGAGGCCTGTGGCTGCTGTGGTGGGAAAAGGCCCAGGAGCAGCACCAGTGAAAGGAGTTGGGTTCCTGCCTGAGGAAACCCGTATCGGAGGGATATTTGGGGCGACGTGTGAAATCCCAGAGGAAAGCAGCATCTCTCACCACCACACAAAAAAAGAGTGTACCCTGAATCAGAAGAGTGCTTCATCTAGGTCTGTCCACGTGGTAAATGTAGAGAAACCACAGGAGGTGAGAAGAGCTGTCCTCCGTCTGTCTGTGTCCAGGGCGCTGTCCTTCCCTGTCCCGGCTGACCTGACCTCAGCTGTGGACGGCGCCTCCGCTTCCTCTCCGCCGCTGGGCTCCCAAGGCCACTCTGCCCCAGCCTGGGGTTCTGAAAAGCCGTCGGTCAGACCCTCGGAGGGACAGCTGCAGGCCAGATTAATGGGGCTTCTGTCTGTAAATCGGGGATAAAAAGTGGGGCCAGGGTCCTGGGTCAGTGTTGGGAAAGGCCCAGGAAGGTTCCAGGTTGGACCTGGGGCCTCCCTGACGGATACCTTCTCTTCTAGGGAGAGCTTCGTCGGCGGTGGTATCCTTCTGCTGTGCCCACGTGCCCTTCGGTGGGTCTAGGCCCCGGCCTCCACAGCACGGGTCCTGGGGGCTGGTTTGCCGGACTCCTGAAGTCAGCCCTGAGTGTCTGCTTCCTGCCCCCACCTTTTCTGTAAGTTCTGAGGAGAAATTCCACATTTAAGTGGGAGGGACATTCACTAGCAGACTTAGAGAGTTCTAGTACTTCCTCCATGGAGTGTGCTGGCTGATCACCTCCCTTCTCGGCCCTGCCCCTTGAGTGGGTGGCTGCCCGCCTCCCCCCAGCCCATCTGGAGCAGGCAGGTGACGACCCTTCATTTGAATACTTAGAGTCCTTTTTACCACAGATAAATACGAATTGTTCAGAGCTCAGGAAAGTTAGTGGACATTTAACTGCCCCCAAGAAGAGAATATATTGTCTTTGAAGAAAATGAAAAGAATTCACTTTTCTGTGGCTTGTAACTTGGGCCCAGATCAGGGTGATGCCTCCAGGGAAGCCTGGCCATCCTGCCTTCAGTCAGCAGGGACATGCCCAGCCCTCCAGCTCCAGGCCAGGATGTCTGCGACACCAGAGGAGTATGGGCAGAAGTCCCCCCAGGCAGGAGGCTGATGGCCACCCGCAGGTGCCCACACCCCGCCTGCTTGTTCCGGGTGGAGCGCGCCCCCGGGC
>PISW01011790.1:20225-37574 GCA_004023785.1 Mungos mungo
GGGGGGGGGGGGGGGGGGGGGGGGCAGAGAGGGAGACACAGAATCGGAAGCAGGCTCCAGGCCCTGAGCTGTCAGCACAGAGCCCGACATGGGCTTGAACTCACAAACCGTGAGATCGTGACCTGGGCCGAAGTCGGACACTCAAATGACAGAGCCACCCAGGCGCCCCTTATTTATTTTTGAGAGAGAAGGGAGGGAGACACAGAATCGGCAGCAGGCTCCAGGCCTCTGAGCTGTCAGCACAGAGCCCGACTCGGAGCTTGAGCTCACAGACCGTGAGGTCATGACCTGACCTGGAGTCCCCCAGGCGCCCCCACAGAAGTGTGTCTTAACCACAGAGGCAGTGGGAGGCGCCCCTGCCGCCCCCGTAACTGGAGCTCCGCTCTGTCGCCCGCTCTCCAGGCCAGGTTTTCGGTTATCCTCGCCCTTACCTGGCCCTCGACCTGACTCTGCTGTTTCTGATGGGGGTTCTGGAAGCAGGCCGGCTGTACCTGGGTGAGTCGGCTGAAGACCCCGCGGCTCTTGGGGTCGCAGAACTACTAGCTCACGTGCAGAGAACCTTCGGGAACCCCTCCCTTTGTAACGTGGTTCTTAGAGACACTTGATGTCGCCGCCTGACCACGTGCTCCGCAAGCTTACGCCTCACACCTCACGCCTCCGTGAACATTAATTAGTTTATTCAGAAGCTTTGCTCGGGAGACACCGCGCCGGCGGCGTCCTTGGGAGAGATGCTTCCGCTCGGGAGCGTGCCCCGCACCGAGATCAGACCCAGCTCAGCCGGTCGCCTCAGGAGCCCCAGATCTCCACCTCACCTCCCTCCTTCTCCTCCCGTCGGCCTCCGCAGTCGAGGGAGAGGGTCTGGAGTGTTCTCCAGGGGACGGAGGCTGGCGAGGGCGGGGAAGGAGGGCCCCTGAGCCTGCTCCGTCCAGGCCACTGCCGGTGGCCTCAGCCAGCTCCCCATTTACGCTCTCGAACAGGGCGACCCCAGCCCACCCCGCCCCGGCCGGGGCTCTCCACACAGGGTGCACACCGCTCCCTGCCCCGCCTCATCCCTCCTACCTCCCCGGCCACAGGCACGCACACGCCAGCACATCTGTGTTCTAACACGGGCACACACCGTGTGTGTTCTGCCGATGCATCTCGAAGTGCTCTCTCCAATGGAAGAGCAGAGGGAGCCGACGCCAGGGGCCCTGGCACGTCAGCACGTCCTGCCCAATTACCAGCTGGGGGGGCCGGGGGGGGGCATGCCCTTGTCAGACCCTGGACCCTGGTGGACAGGAGCGGTTCTCCCGGGCCATCACGGACGGGCCCGCACCCCTGCCGAGCGCCTGTCCTGCCTGTCCCTGCCCAGGCGCCCTGGGCACCTGCAGTCAGCGGCGGCCGCCGGGGAGCCGCGTTTCCTGTAACCCGTTTATCTGTAAAATGCCTGTTGTTTTTTACAAGAGTGCACGAGACTTTCCAGAACTGGCCTTCGCCCAGGGTGAAGTATTTTTGGAAGTTTTAAACAGAATCTCCTCATCCACTTGGAATTAGGAAAAGGTGTCAGAAAGCAATTGGGATCATTTTTAGAAAACCAAGTCCCTCTCCCACCCCGAACTGACCCGGAGACTGAGGCTCAAAAATGACAGCTGCGCTTGGTCTTTATCCTCACGGGGAGAACACCTCCCTGCCGCCCCTGTGCGTCCTGACGTCTCCTGAGCGACGTGGTGGCCGCAGCAGGACCTTCCACCGGGCGTCATCAGCCCTACGTCCCAGGGGACGTGCTGGCGATGAGCTGGCCTCTGGCCTCCCTGCAGCACGTGGGTCAGAGTAGGTGACCCGGAGCCCCGCCCCCACTCATCTGTGTGTTCTGCTCTCCAGGCACCAAGGGCAACCTGATGGAGGCCGAGGTGCCGCTGGCCGGCAGCCTGGTCCTCACGGCGGGCGGCGCCCTGCTGTCCACCTACTTCCTGCTGTGGCAGACCCTGGTGCTGTGGGCAGACTCCATCCTCAGCGCCGCGCTCCTGGCCCTCCACGGCCTGGAGGCCGTCCTGCAGCTGGTGGCCATTGCTGCGTTTGTCAGCTAGGAGGGCAGCGCCCGGCTCTTCCGGCCCGACAGCCCTGCGCGGAAGCCCCTGCCTGGGAGCTCGGCCGTCCCCTCCCCTATCGCTGGATGGGGAGGGCGCCGGTGTGGAGAGGTTGGGGGGTTTGGATGGTGGGGTGATCAGGAACCCAGGGCAGAACAGAGAGCCCGGGGAGCTGCTGGGAACAGCCGCAGGAAGGGTCGGGAGCTGCGCAGGCGGTCTCCGTGGGGATTTTTGGCTGGTGAGGCTCTCCCTTCAGCAGCTGCCCTGACCCCTGACCCCCAAAAGGGCAACAAGCCCTTGGGAAAGGAGGGGGCCGAGCTGTGGCCACAAAGCACCGTTTCCTCCCGGGAGCAGCAACCTCCTGGCCCGGTCCGGCCGGGTCCGTCGTGGGTGCCAGGGCACAGGCCGGGGCAGCGTGAGGAGCCCATGGGCCCTGGTGTCTGGGGGGGCGTTTGCAGCGGTGGCTCCTCTCCTGGGGGCTCCCGACAGAGGGCTGAGACCCTGGCACTGACGGGAGGGAGGCAGGGAATGGGCTAGCGGCAGAGAACCGCCTTCCAGTGCCTCAACGTCCCCACGTCCAAGCCTGGGTCATTCAAATACCAGGGACGTTTGCACTCTGTCCCCCACATTCTGTGAGTTTTCCCCGGTCGCAGAGTGTACGGGCTCCAGAAGGGCCCTGAGCTCCTGCTCTCCGGCCCCTTCACTTGTCGGTGCTGCGCACCAGCCACCTCGGGAGTAACATGTTCGGATATCTGGATATTTTCTCTTTACTGTTCTGTGGAAATAAAGAAACGTTTATACCTCGCTGAGTTTCTCCTGAGGCCACCCACCTCTTCCGGGGTTCCCGCGCCGTACGCAGGAGCGCACACCCCATCCAGGCCTCCCCCAGCAGTGCCAGGAGCCGGCTTCCCTGGGAAGGCGGCCAGGCCGGGCCGCAGGGCCCTTCCGGGACCCCCCTGGGACTGGCCTCCACGAGGGGCCACAGCAGCACCCCCCATGGCCTTGCCCCCAGGGGCAAGCAGGAGCAAGACCTCTGCGCTCTGCCCACTCCGGCTCCGGGGCAGTGGGCCCCCCCCTTCCCTTCAGCTGGCGCAGAGCCTCCCGCCGCTGAGCGGACGCTGCCGTGCGGACTTGGGAAGGACCAAGGACAGGACCAGTGCGCTTGCGCTCTAGGAGTGCCCAGCCGGCTCCCCCGCAGACCCTGGCAGTCTGACACCGTGGCCTTCGGTGTTCACGAGCTGGCCTCTTGACACCCCCGTCACTTAGCTTACACCCAGGTGGCAGTCCGCTGTCCACGGAGGGCACCACAGCTCCACGTGGTCACCAACCAGCCTGGGACTCCAGGCTCCCTGCTGCCTCCTGACCAGGGTCAGTCCTGGTCTGAGGACAATGACTTTCATTGCAGACGTGCTATAGTCCCCACCTTCGATGCTCCCTTGTGTGCCACCCTCACCTCCTTTCTGCCCATCGAGGCTCCGTCCCAGGAAGTGCAAGGGCAGCCTGCGCCTTCCTCTCCCAGGGCTCAGCGGAGCAGGGGAGAGAAGCAGGAAGCCAGGCCCTGCCAGGGCTCGGGGGCAGGGCCAGGCCCGAGAGGATGGCCACTTCCTGCCCCCCCTGTGGGAGCTCACCTGCGGTGCTACAGACCGCGGGCGGGGAGACCTGGTGACCCGTGTGAAGGCAGTGTCCCGCTGTCGGGGATCAGTGTGCCTCCCATCCCTGGGGGTTCCCCAGGAAGCAGTCCACCGCCAGTCCCCGACAAAGGCCAGCAGCCCTGGGACCCTGCCTCCGACGCACCCTTTTCCGCCCCCACCCACACCACCCCAGAGCCCTGGGGTCCTTGCGCTGCCTGGGGGTGCCCACCGCTGCCCTGACCTGCCCGCTGCCCCTTCTTCACTTCCTCTCCACCCAGCTGGCTGAGCAGGGGCGTCCTGGGAGTCCATTCAGGAGGACTGCCCAGCACTGTGGGCAGAGGGTGGGGCCTGGGCCTAGGGAGGGGGCGTCGCCAGGAGTGCCTCCCCCACCTGTTCTGGGCCACAGGCATCCCTGCCCTCCCCATCTGACACCCTCGTCCCTCAGGGGACGCCCTTGTCGGTCGGTGCTACACAAAAAGACTACAGGATCTCCTGAGTTGAGGAGGGAGCCCTCTCCGGCCTGGGGAGCTCAGCGCACAGGGCCCTGGGGTCTCTGGCCTACGATCATACCTTTGACACCCATTCCTCGCAGACCACAGCCTCCCTCGCACTCCCCCACCCCTCCAGAGCCGAGGGGCCAGCCGAAGAGGAAGGGATTCTGTCCCGGGGCCTGGTGCCCTGGAGAGCCCCTCTGCTGCGGCCGCTGAGGCCGGGGGTACCTGGCAGGGGATACCTGGCAGCTGCCTCACTCGCTCTGTCGCCGGCGCATCTCCGCGGGTGAAGGCCTCCCGATCCGCCTACCCGTCCGCGGGCGCCCCAGCTCTCGGGGTGGGGTCTGCGGGCCCAGGGGGCCCGCGGGGATGGGTGTTGGGGGCCGTCCGCCGGGAGCCCCGGGGGGCGGGGCCGAGCCGGAGGGGCGGGGCGTCCTCGGCCCGTCCCCTCCCCTCCCCCCGCACCCGCCGCCTCCCCGCAGGTCTCTAACCTGCCGCTCAGGTTCCTCCTCGCGGCCCCGCCCCGGCCGGGCCCAGCCGCGCGTCCCTCCCGCCGCCTGAGCCCGGGCGCCGAGGCGAGGAGCCGACAGACGACAGAGCTGCGGACGGACGCGCGGACCAGGGGAGCAGCAGGTGAGCGCCCCACGGGTCCCCACCAAGCGTACCCCGACTCGCCGGGCACCCGCCCGCACTTTGGCCAAGGAGCGACCCAGGAGCCCCGCGAACGGACGGCCGTCGGCTCGGCCTCAGTTTCCCCAGGTGGCCGTGAAATTGGAAGCTCTGGCCTGAGGCCGTGTGCCAGGCTGGGGCGCCAGGGCAACCGGGTGCGAGAGCGGGGCGCCGAACCCGCGGCCACGGAGCCCGATCCGGTGCAGCCTGGTCTGCCCTGCCCAGTCCTGGGGCAGCCCCGGTGGCACCTGAGTCGGCCGGCCCCCTCCCAGCCCCTGGCTTAGCGGAGGGAACCCCTTCTTCCGGTGAAGGGCCCCAAACCCAAACCCCCTTCCACAGGACACACTGGGGCCTCCTTGGCCGCCAGACACCAGAGGTGAGCCAGTGGCTCCCTGTGGGTGAGGCCAGGAGGCACTTCCTGGGTGTCTGAGCCAGAAGGAAATCCAGGGGAAACATCAGGCTAGGGTCAGGCTCTGGGTCAAGGGGTGTGCGAGTTTCAGGGAGGAGGCGGCTGGGTGCTGTGCTGCAGGGGCCTGTGGGTGCCCCACCTGAGGTTACCCCGGGTCCCTCCTCTCTGGGTGGCCCCTGTGCATGAAGGTGTCCCTGGTGGCAGGGGAGGGGGGTAGGCAGGCTCGGAGGGCTCCTGAGGTGCACCCACAGAACCACCTCTGCCCCCACTCCCGGTGGAGGTGGCCCCGGCAGCGCTGGGCACCAGGGCTCAGCTGGTGACGGCTCTCCTTCCCCACCTCTGCACCCTACCGCCTACCCTCCAGGGCCCCGGCCCAGGCCTCTCCTAATGCCTGCCTAGAACGGGACCTCAGTGCCTCAGCGCTCCCCTCACCCCCTGGGGCTACCTCCCCGGTGAGCCTTACGTCCGCCCCTCCCCCACCCGGGCTTCCCAGGCCTGAGCCCTCCTCCCCAGCCGGGAGCTCCCAGACCTGGGCACAGTCAGCGCCTGGGGGTCCCCCCATCCCAGGGCTCCACCCAGCTCTCTCTGGGCTTTAAGCTGACTCCTCCCCAAGGTCACTGGCCTTTGAGCTGGAATTTGAACTTGGGCTGGTGCCTCCAACCTCCCTGCCCAGCTGGGGCCTCCTCCGAGGCCCAGCCAGGCACTCTGCTCGGCCTTCCCTTTGCACCCGGAAAATGGCCGCAGTAAAACCAAAGTGTATTCTGGGCCCCAGGTTTTGTCCCTTGGGGCTGCCCAGCCCCCTGCCCCGGTCAGCTGACTGGAGTGGGCCTGTAGGTGGCCCCTCCCCCAGCTGCTCCCCAGCTGCTCCCCAGCCCCGCGCAGCCCCAGACTCAGCTCTCTGGCTGGCCCTGCCAAGGCCCCACCCTGCTCCAGAGCCTTGAAGGCCACAGGGTTCCCAGCCTTGGCTCCACAAAGAGAGGGGCCGTGTGTCACGGCCTGCGCATGTGTGTGTGTGCCTGGAGGCCCGGTTTTGCCCAGGTGTGTGCACCTAGACCCAAGTGCCCAGTGCCCTTGGCTCAGCCCGACAGGAATCCCATTAAGCAAACACTCGGCTCACTCACTGAGGTCATGAGCATTCCGGACATTCTCCACGGACAGACGGTCAGAGGAATCTGGCCAAGCCCCTGCTCCCACCCGTCCTGAGAGAGCCAGGGCCCTCAGTGGACACGGGAGGAGGTGGCCCAAAGCCCCCAGACCCCTCACGCCTCCCTCCTTGTAGGTAAGACCTGATCCAACCCAAAAGTCCTAGGGTGCTCCCCACCCGTAGGTACCAGCGCCCCTGGCCTATGACTACCCACTCCAGCAGCCCCCCAGTACTGAGCCCCCCACAGAGGGACGGCCTTGTGAGAGGTCCCCGTGGGCACAGACGCCACAGGATACATTAGGCTGCCGAGGGGCACAAACCCCCTGAGGGTTTGTTCTGGGTTCTGGGTCCCCAGAGCCACACCCTCCCCCGAACCCCCTCCCAGGTCCAGTCTCATCCTGTGCTGCCGTCCTGTCATGTGGGCTCCCACCTGCCTCAGGGCCTTTGAACACGAATTCCCTCTGCTTGGAAGGTGGTTCCTTCCCCAATCCCGTTTCAGAACCTCCAGGACGCGGTCCTTGCAGCCCCACCCCAGTTTCGGGAGTGGGAGCCCTCTACTGGCCCGTCCTGGGGTGCCCTGTGGAGGACCAAGGGTCTGGGGTGAGATAGGGGCATATGTGTGACAGCTAGGACACTGGCTGGGAAGTCCCGCCATGCCCAGGGGGCAGGGCTCTGCTCCCTGAGGACACCCCACCCAGGCACCCTGGGAAATCTGGCCAGGACACCAGGGCCACAGCCTCTGGACCTGGGGTGGGAGGAGGAGGAGATCGGGCCCCTCCCTGGGAGCACTGAAGCCACTGGCCAGGCCCAGTGAGGTGTCGGCTCTGCTGTCCTGTCCACCAGGCCTTGGACTCAGGCCACCCAGGCCTCCAGCGCCAACCGCGACCGAGGACACCATGAGCCAGTTGGGGTCCATGAGCTGCTGCCCCGGTGCTGCCAAGTGAGTTCCCCCCCACCCCACCTGTGGAGCAGTCCCCAGGGAGGGGTGCGCTGTGGGCCTCGCCCTCACCAGCCCCTCCCCTGCAGCGGCAGCCTGGGCCGGTCCGACGGTGTGGCCAAGATGAGTGCCAAGGACCTGTTTGGTGAGTGAGTCTCCCAGCCGGGCCGTGGGGTCTCGCCCACTCTGCTCCCCCGGGCTGTGCCGGGCCCCCACCAGGGGAGAGGCATGTCAACCCTGGGTGCCCAAAGAAGTCCCCGGACCCTAATTAAGCAACAGCTGCTCAGGTGCCTCCCTCCCTCGCCGTAAGGAGAGAGGCCTTTACTAATAATTCAGGAACCATCAATATTGATTGGGCTGCCCTCCTCACTGCAACCGGATAGCCCAGGGGGGCGGGGTTCGGGCTGGGCTGATCGCCGGGTGTCTGCTCCAGGCGGCAGGTCCTGGCCAGCCGGGACCTCCCCCAGCTCTGCCCCTCCCCACAGACGCACATTTGTGCCTTTGGACTCAGGGCCCTGGCAGGGAGGGGCCGGCAGATGTCAGCTGGCAGCTCTGGGAGGTGGGGGAAGCCCGGGATTGGACCCCTTCCCGGGAAGGTGGGCAAGGGGCCTGCGTGGGACGAGCTGCGGAGACTCCTGCGCCCCTCAAGGACGGACCCCTATCGCTACTCTGAGGCTGGGGTCCTTTCCTAGGTAGGGGCCATCCTGGGGGGCCCTCACTCACATCTCACACCCTTGAGTCCTTTCTGGTGGCAGCACCCCTCGCCTCCACTCGGCCCTGCCTGTGACCCAACCTGGGAGTCCAGTCCCCCCTTACCTAGGGGCTGTGGGGCCTGCCCTGTGGGGTGACTGACCGGTGACTCCCTGCTCAGAACAGAGGAAGAAGTACTCCAACTCCAACATCATCATGCACGAGACCTCCCAGTACCACGTCCAGGTGAGGCCAGCTCCTGAGGAGCACCCCCAGGGGCCCCGGGCAGGTGTGGAAACTGAGGCATGGGGAGACATGGTCAGCCCAGCTTCTCACACCCAGAGCAGGCGGCCAGAGCCAAGGACTGCCCCACGCCTGTCCTCCAGTCCTGGGAAGGTCACGGTCTGGGGGACACGGGAGCCCTGGAGCTATGTCAGGGGAGCGGAGATGCTGGTGGCCAACACAGGCCAGACAAGGACAAGCCCTGGGGGCTGTTTGGCAGCAGTCCGATGGGAAAGCCCTGCTGGAAGGAAACTGTCATCCTGGCCCCCAAATAAGGAACTAGATTAGGAGGCAGAAGATGGGACATAGACGCCCTTGACTGAGCTCCTGCAGAGGCCTCGCGTGGCCAATTCTGACGGGCTCAGGGAGAGTCCGGGCTGGTGAGCTGGACGCAAGACCACTGCCAGCTCAGGAGGATTCTTATTCTAGGTCAGTTTTGATTCATACTTAGAACTCCGGAAATATGTTTTGAAGTGACCTTCCTGGTTCCTAACCACTGTCCAAACCTGCAGAGCAACAGGGCTAAGAATGGTCGAGAAGGAAGGAAACAGGGGCTTGGACCGGGAAGAGGGGCCCTGGACCGGGAAAGGGGGGCTTGAATCAGGAAGGGGCGTCCTGGACCAGCAAGACGAGGACTTCCCTCCCCACAGAACCCACCACGTCCCGAGCCTCAGGTCCCTGGTCGATACAGTGCATCCACGGGGACATTGGGAGTCCCTAGGGTCTTGAATTGGGCTGTGCTCAGGGGGTGGCCCTCCCTGCCGAGCTGGTGACTGGCGCTGGCTCCGGGTCCAAGGGCAGGGTGCCGAGTGGGGACAGGCCAGCTCATCCCCTTCCCTCCCAGGCAGCTCAGCCGCCTCTCTCGGGGCTGGGGGGACTTTGCCCTCCTTGGTGAGCAACCGCCTACGCCACTGGGGCCTCTCAGCCCGTCTGGACTCTGGTCCAAGCCAGCCTGTGCAAAGACCCCAGCCCAGGGGCGCCGCTCCTGCCTGCCCCGCAGCCCGCAAGGCGGGGAGGGTGAGCGGTCTTGCCTGCCCGTCCCAGATGAGGAAGCAAGGCCCAGAGAGAGGGTGGGGGGGGCAAGATCAGACCCACTCTGCTGGGGGGGGGGGCGCCAAAGCCTCTAAGTCCGCGTACAGTGAAGCCGAGGGTCGGGGTGGCGGTGCGAGTCACCGCCACCACGGTCAGGACACATGACCACGTGGACCGCGGCCCCGTCACCCCAAAGCTCACTGGTGCCGGCCCCGGGGGCCGCTCTCCTACGCCTCTGAGGCTTTACTCTTTGGAGAATCCTTCCCCGCCCATAACTGAGGTCACATCGTTTGTAACACCTTCGTTCTGCCGGTAACCTGGTTTCCAGAAAGCACGTGTGCCTCTTTGTGTGCTCGCTCCAGCTCTAGGCCGCAGGGAGGCGGCGGTGGGCTGGGGGCAGGGGGAGCATCTCCCCCCGCTGTGCCCGCCCCCCTGGGGACCCTTCCACAGCCCGTTCTGCCCATCTGCCTTCTTGATGGCTGGGAGTCCTTGGCGCACGTCGGCAGGCGTGTGGGTGCGAAATAGCTGCTCGCAGTCTGGCGTGGTGACCCCACCTGTCCTGAGGAGCGGAAGTGTTTAATTCTGTTCAGTCATGTCCACTTTTCCTTATGGTCAGGGCTGTCGTATTGGGGTGGGTGTTGGAGGATGGGGTGTGGCCATTTCCTGACCCAAGGCTCTGAAGAGCTCTTGCTGTGTTTTCTTCTAGAAGTTCCAGGGTTGAGGCTTTTACACTTGGGTCCATGGTCCACTTGAAATTAATTTTGGGTCTGAGCCCCACGGGTGCTCCCCCCGCGGCAGCGCGTCCCCGCTGCCGGCTCCCCTTGACGCGCTTGGCGCCGTTGTCAGTAAGCGTTGAGTTGAATGCGGACGGGTCGGTCTGTGGACCCGTCTGCTTCACAGTCTGTCGCTCGGGCAGCTATTTACCAACCTGGAAGCCAGGCAGCGTGAGCCCTCCGACTCCGTATCCTCCAGACGTTCTCGACCATTCCAAGATCTGTGTGCTTGCGTCCGCATGTTAGAATCGAACTGTCCGCTTGAATCCCTCGCCCCAGAAAAGCCCGCCAGAGCTTCCGCCGGCGTCGAGTCAAACCTCTGGATCCACGTAGCGCGAATTGACACCTAACCGGTCCCCAGCCTTGCTGCCTGAGGACCAGGATCCCGTCCTGCGCCAGGGGCCCCCCTGGCCTCTCCCGGAGTGGGCGTGGTTTCCGCCGAGAGGACTGCTCCTCTTTTCTCAAAATGTTCCTTAGGTGCGTGACGTGTCGACACTGTTGTAAATGGTGCCGTCGGACTCCGTGCAGGGACCGAGTGGACTAGACACGGGATTCACTGATTCGTTTTAGTGATTTGCTTGTAGATCCGTTGAGTTTTCTCTGCATACAACCAGCGCGTCTGAAATCGGTGCCTACGGTCACCAGTACGATACTGAGTAGAAGCACCAACGAGTGGACGCTTGTCTTGGGTACAATTTTAGAAGAAAAGATCCAGGGTTTCCCCGTCGTGTATGCTGCGTTTTGTGTAGATGCACTTTATTAGCGAGGAAGCTAATTTCCTCTCTTTGTTTGCTGAGAACTTTTGATCGTGAAGGTGTTGAACTTCGTCAAATGCTGTCTCGGAATCTACAGAGACGTTCACCCCTGTTCACGTAAGCCACTCCCACCGATGGATTTTTCTGAATGTTGAGCCAACCTTGCGTGTTGCGGATAAACTTCCTGTGTTTCCTCTTTTTAGGTGTTGATGGGCTGATTCGCTAATAGTTTGTTAAGCACGTTTTGCATTAATGTTTTATTAGAGATGTTGGTCTATCGTTTTTCTTTTACTGCAGCACCTTGACAGGTTTTGGTGTTAGAACTATGGTGGCCTGAGAAAATATTTCCTCCTCTTGAGTTTTCGGAGAGTCAGTGATAGATTGTTTTTATCTCTTCCTTAGTATTTGTTAGGATTCACTCGTGAGGGTTTCCTTTGTAGGAGGGTTTTACACATATACGTGTATGTATGTGTCTGTGTGCGTGTGTGTATTTTAGAGAGAGCGCGTGCATAGATCTAGATAGATGATTTTTTAGAGCGTGAGCGAGTTCACGTATGCATGAGAGCGGGGGAGGGGCAGAGAGCGGGAGCGAGAGAATCCCAAGCAGGCTCCAAGATGTCAGCGCAGAGGCCAGTGCAGGCCTCCGTCCTATGACCCTGGGCTCATGACCTGAGCCAAAATCAAGAGTTGGACGCTTGACAGACTCAACCACACAGGTGCCCCTTTTTTTTAGGTGCCCCTTTCTTGGGATTATTGATAATTTGTGTTTTCTCTCTTTCTTTGTTTCCTTGGTCAATCTTGCTAGGGTTTATCACCTTCATTAATCTTTTCAGAATTAACTTTGGGCTTTGTTGATTTTTCTCTATTGCTTGTCTGTTTACCTTGTTGGTTGCTGCTCTTAATTTCCTTCCTTCCACTTACTTTGGTTTTTCTTTGTCATTTTCTAGTTTGTTAAGGGAAATGCTTAGATCACTGATATTAAATATTCCTTCTTTTTTAAAAATTAATTTTTTAATGTTTATTTTTGAGACAGAGACAGAGTGTGAGCAGGGAATGGGCAGAGAGAGAGGGAGACACAGAATCCAAAGCAGGCTCTGAGCTGTCAGCACAGAGCCCGATGTGGGGCTCAAACTCACAAACTGTGAGATCATGACCTGAGCCTGAAGTCAGACAGCCGACTGAGCCACCCAGGCGCCCCTATTCTTTCTATTTTTTAATGTCTACTTTTAAGAGAGAGAGAGAGCATGTGCAAGGCAGAGGAGGAGTGGGGAGGAGCACAGAGGATCCGAAGCAGGCTCTGTGCTGACAGCAGCAAGCCCGACAGGATAGAAGTCACACACTGTGAGATGATGACCTGAGCCGAAGTCAGACACTCAACCGACTGAGCCCCCAGGTGCCCTAAATATTCCTTCTTTTCTAATGTTCATTTACCGCCGTACGTCCCGTCCATGAACTCCTGTAGCAAAATCCTACCAGTCTGGTGCCTTGCGGTCATCCAGCTCGGAACATTCTCTGCCATTCCCTATGCCTCGTCTTTGTTCCTGCATTTACGGCTGCAGGCCTTCCCCCCCCCCCCCCCCCCCCCCCCCCCCCCCCCCCCCCCCCCGTGCTGCTCGTGCTGCGTCCCCTAGGTTGTGCTGTGCTGTTTTTGTTTTCGTTTGTCTCTGAGTATTTTCTTACTTCTCTTGTGACTTCCTCTTTCACCTGATGGTTGTTTATGTAGGACTGTGTTGCTCAGGTGCCAACTCTGCGGACTGTCTATTTGTCAAATGGTACCGATTTTTATTTTAATACCACGACGGTCAGAGAGCACGCTCTGCAGGGTTTGGATCACCCGAGATGCAGAGACTTGTTTGCGGCCGGGTACGTGCTTTGGTTCGGTTCGGTTCGGTTGCGGTGTTTTGCCGACGATGTGTGCTGGGGGCTCACCTGCCTCGCGGACGGTCGGCCGCCTCCTGCCCCCGCCCGGCTCCGCCGCGCGTCTCTCTGACTCTGATGCTCACGGAGGCTGGGACACCCTTTCTTGTCACGCTCGGTGCCGCAGGGCGCCTCCTTGCCCGTCCCGCGCTGTGCACGTCTGCAGGTTCTCTGAGCTGCGAGAGAGTGTGTTCACATTTCCAGGTGTGCGGGCTTCTCCCCAGAGCCCCCCCCCCCCGGGGCGTGCAGGGTGGGGGGCCCACTGCTCCCCAGCGAGTGTGACCCCCAAGGACCCACTAGTGCTGGGCTATAGGGTAGGCAAGACGGCACCTGGGGGGCTCAGTCGGTTATGCGCCGAGTGTGGATTTTGGCCCAGGTCATAATCTCATGTTTGTGAGTTCGAACCTCGAGTCCAGATCTGCTTGGGATTCCTCTCTCTTTCTCTCTCTCTCTCTCAAAACAAATAAACTTTAAAGAAAGGTAAAACATTCGCGGTCGATTCATTTCAGAAGTCGTAGTGTCAGACTTTTACCCACAATTATTTTATTGAGCGAGATGACATACAATCTTCTGTGTTAAAAAGTGGGTTACACTGATTTTCCTGGAGAGACTCGGTTCATACCTTTTGCCGGTTTTTCTATGGGGTGTTAATCATTTACTCTGTCACAATCTTTCTCAGTTGTGTGTCCGTTTGTCGTTGGTATTCTCAACGACTCTACGTCACAGAGGAAGAGCTGTCATCGTAACGCACAGCGGTCCCCACGGGTAGTAAGAAAGTCACCTTCTCTATATCTATTCCATGTGTTTTTCCCAAATTTTTTTTTACTTCATATGTGGTATTTTTTCCCCAAGCAGAAACTTTCTTTAGTCACATTTTTCGGCCTGTTGTTCCGGGCGTCTGGGGTTTCTTCCTTGCTTAGCGAAGACCCTCTGTGAAGAAGGCCTCTCTGACATGGTCGGGAATCATCTAGTATTTTCTTCTCGCGCTTCTGTAGTTGGGTCTTGACTCCCTGGAGTTTGATATAGTGCTTCCCCCCCTGTTGCACCGTTGTTGACTGACTTCAGCCAAGGTCAACGGGACACATGGGAGGAGGAGCCTGAGTCAGTCTTGGAGACAGAGGAAGGAGGAGGGTCCCTGGCATGGGAGGAAGTGGCTGGCCAAGAGTCCCCAAGGCCCACCCCACATGACCATTCCGGCATATTCACTGAGGCACAGTGCCTGGCACAGCAGTGAACCCAGCAGCCAGAAAACAAACGAAGGAGCATATCATGTACGCATAATGTCAGATCGTGATCAGTGAAAACAAGGCAGGCCAGGGGCCGGAGAGTGATGTCGTGGCCAGGCAGGGACAGCAGGTCTGAGGGGAGCCCTGAAGGGAGAGAGAGCTGGAGAAGATTAGGGAGGGCTAAGTGGGGACAGACCGTGCAAGGGGCCCGCGGTGAGCCTGAGCCGGGTCTTGGAGAAGAGGGAGGCTAGCGGTCCTGGAGCCCAGCTACAGGAGAGGGGGAGGGGGGCGGGATCGTCAGTGTAGGACTGCAGGGGCTTTATCGGAGCGTGTCCCCGGCCCCCACAGACATCCACGAAGGCAGAGCACAGACGTTCCCCTAGGGTGGGGCTGTGTCTCTTCAGACCCCCCAGGGCAGGGATGTCCGCCCCCGCCCCAGGCTCCTCAGGGCCCCGGGGTGCAGCCTCTAGGCCCTGGTTCTGGGCACTAGGAAGGCTCTCCCCAGAGTGACCGCCCGCCCGCCCCCAGCACCTGGCCACGTTCATCATGGACAAGAGTGAGGCCATCGCGTCTGTGGAGGACGCCATCCGGAAACTGGTGCAGCTGAGCTCCAAGGAGAAGGTCTGGACACAGGAGATGCTGCTGCAGGTCAACGACCAGTCACTGCGGCTGCTGGACGTGGAGTCCCAGGTGCGGTGGCTGCGGGGCCCGGGCGCTCGGCAGGGCGGGAGTGAGGCCTGGGCGGGACCGAGCATCGGGGGAGCCGCGTCACAACCGCAGCGCCTTGTCCACCCCTGGCAAGAGCCGGTCTACCCGCCGCCCCAACACCGGGCCGGCTCCGTGCGGGGGGGGGGGGGGGGGGCGGCGTGCCACAGCTGCGGCCACTGCCCGGTCCGTCGGGTCTGCGTCCGAGCCACGCCCCTCCGCAGTGCGGCCGTGTCCGCGGGCGCCCCCCACCGGCGGGGCTCGCGGGTCACGCCCACGCCCCCGGCGCTGCGCCCCCGGCTGGCCGGCGGCGGTGGGCGCGCCTCCGCGGGGGGCCCGCGTTCGAGTCACACGTGGGAGTCGCGGGCGTGGGACACGGCTGAGCCCACACCCGAGCCCCCTGCCCCCCAGGAGGAGCTGGAGAACTTCCCGCTGCCCACCGTGCGGCACAGCCAGACGGTGCTGGACCCGCCGCGGTGCCCGTCCGTGCTGCTGCTGGTGTGCCAGGACTCGGAGCAGAGCAAGCCCGACATCCACTTCTTCCACTGCGACGAGGTGGAGGTGAGGAGGGGGCGGCGGCCGGGGGGCGGGGGGCGGGGCGCGGGCCGGCCTGACGCGCGTCCCTCCAGGCGGAGCTCGTGCACGAGGACATCGAGAGCGCGCTGGCCGACTGCCGTCTGGGGAAGAAGATGCGGCCGCAGACCCTGAAGTAGGTGGGGGCGCGGCGGCGGGGAGGCCCGGGCGTGCGGCGGGCCCGGGCTGAGCGGGCGTCTGCCCCCCCCCCCGCAGGGGCCACCGGGAGAAGATCCGGCAGCGGCAGTCGGTCCTGCCCGCCCCCAGGGGCCCGGCCCCCATCCCCTTCCAGCGCCGCGGCGGTGACTCTCCGTCCAACAAGAACCGGGTGGGCCCGCCCGTGCCACTCAGCGAGCCGGGTACGCGGAGGGAGCCGGCGGGGCTGCGCGGCGGCCCGGGGGTGGGGGGGCCTCCCAGGAGCGCCTGACCTCTGCCTCCCGCACCCAGGCTTCCGCCGTCGGGAGTCGCAGGACGGGGAGCCGCGGGCCCTGCTGGCTCAGAAGATAGAGAAGGAAACGGTAGGTCTTTGGGCCCGAGCCGGTCAGGCGCGGGCCCCGCCAGCCCCCGCCTCCTCCCCAGGCCAGGGACCAGGAGACGTGCGTGGGGCGGTCCCTGCAGCTGGCGGGGGTGCCTCCGACCGACCCCTGCCTCCGCTCTGACCCCAGCAAATCCTCAACTCTGCCCTGGACGACATCGAGTGGTTCGTGGCCCGGCTGCAGAAGGCGGCCGAGGCTTTCAAGCAGCTGAACCAACGCAAGAAGGGGAAGAAGAAGGGCAAGAAGGGGCCAGCCGGTGCGGAGCGGGGGCCCGGGGGCGGGGACGGGGGTGCACGAGAGGGGGCAGGGAGGGATGTGGGGGGACACGGGGGCGGGGATAGGCAGGGGTGCAGGAAAGGAAGGGGAGATCAAGGTACAGCAGCGGTAGAGGAGTAGTGGTCATGGGGACAGTGGCCACCGAGCTGCAAGAGGTCCAGCCTGAGCAGGTGGGCTGCTGAGGGCCATCCCGCTGGGGGCAGTGACAGAGCCAGCAGGCTCACAGCCACTGCCCCACATTCCAGAGGGCGTCCTCACGCTCCGGGCCCGGCCCCCATCCGAGGCCGAGTTTGTCGACTGTTTTCAGAAAATCAAGCTGGCTCTCAACCTGCTGGTGAGTAGTCACCCTCCCCAGCCCTCTGGGGGGCACTGGGGGGTCTGGGGTCCTTGCCCACCCTCATCCCCAACACCACCCCCACCGCGCCTGTCTGCCCCCACATCCTGTCCCTCTGTGCTGACATTGGGGGGTCTGGGGTCCCTGCCCCCCAGTATCCCCAACACCACCCCACCCGTCTGTGCCCCCTTCACCCCAGGCCAAGCTGCAGAAGCACATCCAGAACCCCAGCGCGGCGGAACTGGTGCACTTCCTCTTCGGACCGCTGGACCTGGTGCCTGGGGCTGGGGGCGCGGGACCCCGGGGCGGTTTGCCCCCGGCCTAGGGTGGGGGGAAGCAGGTGCCCACCCCGGGCAGGCAGCTGGGGCCAGGCGTCCCCGCTGCAAGGTGGCTGGCCTGTGGTGCCGCTAGCGAGCGACGCGCTGGGGCTGGGGGCTGGCGGGTGGGCCTCCTCTGAACCCCACTCTGCCCCAGATCGTCAGCACCTGTGGGGGCCCGGACATCGCATGCTCCGTCTCCAGCCCCATGCTCTCCCGTGATGCCGTGGGCTTCCTGCGAGGCCACCTAGTCCCCAAGGAGACGACGCTGTGGGAGTCACTGGGGGAGACATGGACACGCCCCCGGTGCGGTGGCAGGCAGGGAGGGCGGGTGGGGGGTGATGCAGGGCATGGGGTGCGAACCTGTCAGGCTGGGCGGTCTCCAGGGGGGCTGGCTCACCCCAGGATCTCCCACCCCAGCTCTGAGTGGCCACGGGAGCAGCAGGTACCCCTCTACGTGCCCAAGTTCCACAGCGGCTGGGAGCCACCCCTGGACGTGCTGCAGGAGGCTCCCTGGGAAGTGGAGGGGCTGGCGCCTGCCCCAGAGGATGAGGTCAGGGCACCCCTGGCGCCCCCCCCCCCCCCC
>PISW01011791.1:0-36473 GCA_004023785.1 Mungos mungo
GGATCTCCTACTTGGGATTTGAGACCCGGGGAAAGGAAACCAGTTCGTTGGAAGTCGTGGATCTGGGAGATTTCTCCCTGGAGCCTCTTCACAGACCTGGACTGGGACACACGCTCCCTTCCGGGCTCCGTGCCATGCAGTCGTCACTTTGTGGGCCGGTCTCCTTCTCAAACCACTTTCGGCTGCACTACTTCATTTTCTTTTTAATTCAGAGAATGATTTTGAAGTCCAGAAAAAAAATTTGGAGAATGAAATAACAAACAGCCAAGTTTTCACCACTCAGAATTAATGGCACTGTGTCATATGTTTTTCTTAAAAAAAAAAAGCACTAACGTCAGGCCCCAGCGAGTAGG
This sequence comes from Mungos mungo, assembly GCA_004023785.1. NCBI lineage: Eukaryota > Metazoa > Chordata > Mammalia > Carnivora > Herpestidae > Mungos > Mungos mungo. The sequence goes on from PISW01011791.1 coordinate 354, forward strand.
CAGCCCCTCTCTCTTCGCAGGAGAGGAACGCACAAAGAAGAGGGCTGACCTGCTGATGAGCAGCAAGCATTCGTCCTTCCCTCTTCTCCCGTCTTCCTAATGTGGGCATTGACCTTCCTGTTTAGCTTTTAGACCAAGCAGCTGGCAGTGAAGCCCCAGGGGTGGGGATGGGGGGCTCTGCTATCTATGGAGACCCCAAGGCAAGTGATTCCGAAGAGAATTCCCCAAAACACTGAACTTGATGTGTTTCCCTTGGCTTCTCTGTTTTCTCCGCCAGGCAGACTCCCCTTACACGGGCGTGTGGCAGAGGGACCCACTGGGACTCGTGTCAGGGACGCTGTGGGACCAGCATCTGGGGAAGGATGGTCCAGCGCAGTGATGTGATGCCCGGGAGTCTAGAAGGCAGCCAGTGGGTGTTGGGGCAGGGAAACGACCACAGAGGAGCTCTGCACACGCAGTGCTGGCCTCTCCACGAAACAGAAGAGGAGAAGTAAGTAACCTTCTTGGAAAGACAGCTCCTCCTGCTGACGGTGGGTGCAGACCCGAAGGGTCAAGTGACCCGGGCAGGAGGCAGAAGCAGGCGGAGGGCTGGTGCCCAGGGGCCCAGTTAACTCGCTCCCGTCACCCCAGTGCACCGACTTTGGCCCACCCCATGACTGAGACCATGACGGCCCCAACAAAGGGAAGAAAGAAGCAGCGTGTCCAGGAGCTCCCGACTCAGCTCTAAGTCGTGGGCACTGCTGACGAGTGTCCCTTCAGGTGACTCACCAGCAAACACCCATCCCCACTTCCTTCCCCGTCCACCCTGCCCCTAAGTAAACCAACAAGGACAAAACCTGCGCCTACGGGGAAATCCGGGCCCAAACCCTGTCAGCCGGGCTCTGCCGTGGGTGAGGAGGAAGGGCACGCAGAGGCAGAGCCGGCTGCCTGGGGCCGGGGGGAATCGGGGCCCCCATCTGCCTGTGGTCTGCTGACTTTTTATCTCGGCTGATCGCTGACTGCTGTAGTTGATCTAAACCCTGAAGATGTTAGCACCGACGTTTTTCTCCATTTCCGTAAAATCCAAGTGAGTAATTGAAATCGTCCCTACCGTTTTGAACTTTCTGTGGGGAGCGAAGCCCAGCAGCCCATCTGTTGAGAAAATTTTTGAAAGACACGGAAGGTACATTATTCTTAGCCAAAAGGATTTCTCTTGGTATTTGAAATTGTTCTTAGTCTTTCATCCTTTCTTCCCTTGGCCTCCCCAGGCCCCATGTTGTGACCATATGCCCAAGATACACACATTGAATGGTTTCCCTTTGCTTTATATTAGGCCGTTGCAACTCTTCAGCAACTCCCCAAGTTCCTTTCTAATCGGAGTCCAACCTATTATATATAATAAAGTAAAGTCGAAATAGATAGATGCCTGTTTTGACTATTTCACTATCGGTACATAGATGGAAATAGATGGGGAGATTACATAAGTACCATAGGCATAAACAGCTGTGTTGTTGGGAGGGGGCATTGTGCTAACCGGTTGTACCAACCCGTTCCCCCACGTGTGAAGGCTGGTGTCTGTGTCCAGGACCCCCATGCGCTCAGGAGATGCCCGGTGACATGGCCCAGCCGCAGTTGGCCAGACCCTGGAGCTTACTTCTCCTTTATCACCTCTATCATCTACGTTCGTTTGCCTTTTAAATTTGATTCCTGATTTTGGGGTCTCTGGGTGGCTCAGCTGGGTAAAGGTCTGACTTCAGATCAGGTCATGATCTCATGGTTCATGAGGTTGAGCCCCTGTATCGGGCTGCATACTGAGGTCTCAGAGCCTGGAGGTGCTTCAGATTCTGTGTCTCCCTCTCTCTCTGCCCCTCTCCATTCACTCTCTGTCTCTCTCTCTCCCTCCCGAAAATAAACATTACAAATTCTTAAATAAATTTGGTTGTGAATTTCAAGCAAGCTATTCATGGGTTATGAGTTCATTTGATGAGATATATAATAAATTTGCAAATTCTTCTCATTTCCTATAATCAAAATATTTCAGAAAGTTCGAACATATGTAAAATAGTACAAATTCTGATTATGTTCAATTTAAATGTTAAAATAGATAAAAAGTTCACAGATATTAATAGACAGAATTAAATACTCATTACTTTTTATTTTCAAAAACTTTGGTGGAGTTATGTATAGAATTATAATAATTGAAGAATATTCCGTAGATAAATATAGCACTCATTCTTCAGCCAGATTGTCTTTTGGGCGTCATGAAGAGTTTCCCCTGTTAGTGGTAAGAACTTTAGATGCTGAAGTTCTGTTTCATACATGGTGTCTTGTTAACTCAAGCAGTAGCAGCAGGGAGTTCACAGGGTTCTGATGATGCTTCTCGTAATGACTGTAGATCTACAGAGAAAGCTTGGAAACTGATGCGCCAAAGCGGGTCATGGCTTGTCTATCGCTCCAGCACTGAACAGTGTGACCATCCTCAGCAACACGTGGAGTCTGGGAAAGTCGCTGAATTTCACCCTTGCTCACATTTCAGTTCCATACCCATGCGTGAAATTCCAACCCACTGTCAGGTACGATAGGAAACTCCAGTGACCATAGGCTCCTCCCCCTACCCAGGCTCTTCTTCCAAAGTGTCTTCCCCTTCTCTCTCCCTCCCATCCACCTCTGCCTTTTGATCCATCTCCACTTGCCTCTGCCTTCTTGTTCTGCACATCTGACTTCCCAGGATGCTGTGGGCACCTCTTCCCCTCACAGCGTAACAGCTACGCGAGAAAGGATGACACTAAGTAAAACGATTGACTTTGATGATTGGAACCAACTCAAAATGGAGTTGAAAGCATGCCTTACAAGGTTCCTTCATGTGAATGGTCCACAGATCGAATCCTTCGCTGGTCGTGTGTATGTGGGCAGGTGTCACGGCCGTAACACTTCGGAACAGAGAGCCGCCCCGTCAGGATGGGGGGGCTGTGGTTGTGAGTGCAATGTGCTCACTCTTACATCCAGCTGCCCAAGCTCACGGTCCCACCAGTAGGTAAACGATAACAGCCTTTCACTAACCCCACACGTTTTTGGATTTTTTTTTTAATGCCCATTCATATATAATTAGAAACTGTGTCTGGAAGATCCCAGCCTCTTCCAGCATCAACGTGTCTTACAATTCACTCTGCAACAGAAACGCTGGGTCCCTGTAGTCATGAGCTGGGAATTGCCAAGGTGAAACATCTTTTCTTTTTTTTAAGTTTATTTAAGTTGAGAGAGGGAGAGGGAGAGAGAAAGAGAAAGAGAGAGAGAGAGACAGAAAGAGAGAGAGAGAATGAACAAGAGAAGGACAGAGAGAGGGAGAGAGGGAGAGAGAGAATCCCAAACAGGCTCCACACCATCAGCGCAGAGCCCAACATGGGGCTCAAACACACTAACACCAGATGATGACCTGAGCTGAAATCAAGAGTCAGACACTTAACCAGCTGAGCCACCAACGTGCCCCAGCGAAACATCCTTCCTAGGAGAGGGCCTCACTTCCTTCAGTCCCAAAGACCTGCCCTAATTCTGCAGCTACAGCACATCACCAGAGGGTGAAGTTGGCCATTATATCAGAGTCTGAGCACTTCTGTACGTTGCCGAGAAAAATAACAAGTACATTCCAAACCAAATCCACATCCGCTCCTGAACGACTGGTCTTGACTTTCAAAGCACCAACTGACCAGATTCATCTCCCTTTGTTGTCATTTTTGGCTTCGTCATCTTGGGGTCTGACCCTTAACTCATTTTAGTTTCCTTGGCGATGTGCTGACACCACACCAACAACCATGAGTGACAATGGCACACTGTGGGGAGCCCCCATATTTAAGGTTCACACAATGCTCGGCAAGTGGCCATCGTCACCATCCCCAGCCTAGGGGCCAATGGCAACAGCCTCATGTCACCTTTAGACACATCCAGCCTCTATAGAAGCTAGAGAAAAGGGCTCAAAATGTTTCTGTTTATCACTGCTTTGGCTAATACATGCGAAGTGGCTGATTCTCCATGGTCTTTCTAGGTCTCCTGGTGACAGTGTGACCTTCCGTGGGGATGGCCCATCCGTCATGTTTGAACGTTTCACTTCGTTCCACACTTATTTCATTTTTGCAATCAAATCTTTGTCCACAGCCTTGTTTATGACTCATGAGGGAGCTTTGATTGGTGAACTTCCGTAGGTCATGTGAGACTAGCTAGGGGAAGAGAGAGCACCAGTTCAGTGCCTCCCAAATCAGGGGTGGATGGTCATCTAGTAAACTTATCTATCATCTTCCAGGAAAATAAAATGATTTACTTTTACTATACTTATAACAGAACCAATGAGTATATTTGTACAACTGCCTTCCTACAAGGAATCTAATGAATTTCCTTAGCATCATAGAGACTTTAGATCTGTCCATATCAGTAACGTAGAACAAAATTTGACCTGAGAATTTTATTTGGTCTAATATACATCGTGACTTGGAAACATTGGCCACTGACTCTTCTAAGTTTCCAAATAGAGAACATAACCCTCTAGGCCGATGAGAATTTTCTCACAGCTTCCTCATGTCCTGAAGGATCAGAAATGGAAAGCATCTAGGAATCAACGAAGAAGTCAGTAAACAAAAATCTTTACTAAACGCCAGATTAAAATGAGTTTTATGATCACTTACTAGCCTTAAAAAATAATAAAAATGACTGATTTGGAAATGCAGTCACCTGGAGGTTTGAACACAAAGGGTTTGTCTCCAAATATTGAGCTCCAAGTGCGGCATTCGGGACGCAGTCTACAAATGTCAATTGTACCCACTGATTAGCGGTGTCGTTAAGTTCACCTTTGTCCTTACTGATTTTCCACTTATTAGAGAAGATTTTTAACCTCATTTCAATTTATTGAATAACTATATTAACTTTTAAGAATGCTTGTTTTTCTTCAGCTTATAGTTTTTAGAAGTTCATAATTATTATTATAATTTGTACATTTTGGAAGTTTATAAATTTCCTAGCAATTTATCTATTAATCAAAATCTTCACAGTCATTACCCTACATCTGATATTTCCCCCCAACTAAGCCTTTTATCTTTTCTCTCACTTTACTTGAATCCACTGATTATTTACTGATGCCAGTTAGTTTTGTTTATAGTCTACTCTTCAAGAAATATATATATGAGTTGATAAATTTGAGCACCTACACTACTATTTTCTTCATGTAGTATCTGCAAATTTAAATTTAAGAGAAAATTTGATTAAAACATTGAATTTGCGCTAAATTAAATATTCTGTAACCAGATAGTCCAGTTGGTATTTATACTGTGACATCGCCTATTTATTCTGTCCAGATATATGAAGATAACCTTGTTAATCACAGATTTACATTATTTTCTTTATTATAAGCATAAACCAGACTTTTGAACTGACTTCAAGTAACATCACAAACAGGTCACTGTCATTTGGAGGCCTCAGGAGATCGATTTTATACCAAATTATGCTGTTTGGTGCCCTGAGTAAATTCAAACTCTGTTGAACTTAGTTTTACCTGCAGATCTATGATCAGTTACCACTGGGATTTAGTGAAGACTGTGAGCTAATGTAGATAGATAGATAATGTAGGCAAATCTAATACCCTTTACATGCAATAGTATTGCAACAGAGAACACTAACCTGTTTCTTTTACTGCAGAAGTTATTTTAGCCATTATATTCCATACGCTTATGAATCTTGACACTCTAGGTGGTTTTGTTGTTTTTAATAACTTAATTCTTACTTTCTTAAAATTTACCCTAAGTAAGCTATGAACAATTTAATTCAATTATTAAATATCAAATGTTATCAAACATTTCAAATATTTATATAGTTTAACAGCTTTGTCAAAGGCAGCTTCCTATTTATAAATTCTGTTTAGAATATTAGCTATATGTTCACGGTTGAGAACTTACACATAAAACAAATGTTTGCTATGTCTGAAGCTGTCCTTTAAAAATGTTCTTTTGGGAATAATATTTGGACGTGGTCTCTTTAATTAAATTCGTCGCAGAGTTCTCCAGTATCTCGGCATCTTCCTCCCGTCCCGGCAGAGTGACGCTGCACAATCCTGCACCACGAGGCCCAAACCCTTCCGAGGTGCTGCAGCGCTACCCCAGGTGGAGACCCGTCCTCCGCAAGCCCCTGCCCCTTCCCCCCAGAGCACGCCTGGCCAGCCTGACCAGCTCTAAACCACTGTGCCGTGAAGGGAGTGCCTCGCTGGCAAATGTCTAATGACCTGCTCGCTGGACAAAGCCCAGTTCTTGGTGTGGGCCGAGTCTCTGAGGTGTCCACACCCCCTCCGTAGTCAGGTTCGATGGCCCGTCTGTGAACACGGAGCAGAAAGATGGGAAGGTGGGAAGAGGGGCCATAATAGAATCTCCTGAGTTGGTTGGTGCCAGATTCTTTTTTATTTTTCTTGAAACAAGACAAGGAAACTATAACGACTTGTTTGTCTCTGTGCCGCGTTCATCCTCTTGAGTGAGAGGGATAGCTCTAGGAAGTTTCCTTTCTATGTGTAGAATGTTTCATTGTACAGTCCTTGTAACCAGACACTTGTACGCAACATTTGTTAACAAGACCTAAGTGCTTGCCAAATACCTTTGAGCTCTTTATGCTACTTCTGGACCGCTCCGTCACCACGTCGTGCTTTAAGGTACACGCGCATGGTTTTTTTCCTCCTGGGCATGATGTTGTAATTCCTGTGCCATCGCTGATTTCAATTGGACCAAACACTTGGGAAACCGTATTCAGGAGGCTAAGTCACCTGCACTGTGTCAGTTTCCTTCAGAAGGAAAAACTTAGTGTCAAATGGAATCTCCCAGGATGACGTCCCGTTTGAACATTGGCAATAGACCATTGTCCGGGAAAAGAGAATATCATCTTATATTTTGTGTTTTGATGGTTTAAAAACTGGAGATGCTGAAAAATAAACAGCGCTCCTCTTTCTGTTTCTTTGGACAAATCCCCTTCTCATGGAAAAGTACAGTATAAACCTAACACACAAAGAAATACGATCAGATAAAAATTATCGTGGAAATAGGTTTTGGCCTCCCTGGTCCCTGGTGTTTTGTTTTGTTTTGTTTTACAAAGCACGGCCCAGCTCTTTGTCACTCTCTGGGTCATGTTGAGTCTCTAGCATTAGGTTTATGTACCTCTCCCTACCCCCACCCTAACCATAATGAGGGACCAGACACCCTCTTGCTTAGGGAGTTAATTGCTGTGTTTTTCTAGCGTTAAGTTCTAAGCACATCTTGGGATGGATGGGATTTATATACCAGCATTCTAGGTTAAAATTGGTCCTGAGTTTGAATTTCCGGTGCTGCTTTGCCACAGGCAGGAAGCTCTGCAGAGCAGAGGCTCCATCTGGAGCTGATTTGCGCTCACGGCCCTTCCCCAGAGCACAGACCCGAGTGCAGGGATGGGAGGGGAAGGCTCCCTTTCCTTTCTGTGGCTGCTTGAAACTCCGCACTTCTTCTCGCTCCTTGTGGTGGCGGCAGCCAAGATGACGCAGCCTTTCAATTCCTTGTCAGAGACCAGGTAGTTCAGGTCCCGGCTTCAGGCAAGCTTTTCAAAGCACCTTCTCACTCCAACAGTGACGCCCATGGCTGCGATGTGTCCCACGCCAGCCCCAGGTCCTGAAGAGGTAGAGATATAGTTTCATACCATTCCTGGCCCTACGGTTCATTTTCCAAACCTCTTTACTCAGCTCTGCTCTCCAGGGGGAGCACCAATGAATCAGAAGAAAGCACGCCGACGCCCTGCTCTAGGAAATGCAGCAGAAGTGGCCCCGGGCTGCTCGGGGAGGGCAGCCTTCCTCCCTGGACCACATGGTAACAACACCATGGGGCCGGTGTTCTTATTTTGCAAGACACCCGCAGGAAGGGAACAGGCACCTCTCATCATGAGTGTATATCAGGATCAGTATTTGTGCCGCTGCCACACTGACCACAGGGAGATCCCTCAACAGAGACAAGTCAGTTTCCGCGAGAAGAAACGGGGGGTGCACTTGCCCTTTAGGGAACCGGCAGTGGAATAAGTGACCTGTCTCCCAAGAGGAGGGAATGCTGGCCTGGGACGGGCAGCGTGTCCCCACCCAGACCTGTCCCACAGGACAAAGCCTGTTTCTCCTTTCACCGTCACAGGATCCAGGCAGGGGGGATGTTCCTGTCGTCTGTGGTTTTCCCCTGAGAGACCCGAGGAAATAACAAACACCACCCAGATGAGAATACGCCACAGCTGTTTATACAGAACTCTCTACAGCCAGGAGGTCAGCCATCATGACTTGTGTTAGAGCAGAGACTTAAAGGCAGAGGAGTGAGAAGACCTTGTGGTTAGAAGGAGGAGGAAGAGGAGGAGGAGGAAGAAGGGGAGGAGGTCGAGGGGAAGGAGGGGATGGAGGGGGAAGAAAAAGAAGAGGAAGAAGAGGAGGAAGGAGAAGAAAGAGGAGGAGGGAGAGAAGAAAGGAAAGTTTGGCTTCCTCTTGTCGGTCCTGGGTTGGAGGCAGGGGCAAAGGACGGAGGATCACCGCACAAAGCAGGGCTTCCGTGGGCCACAGGCTGCAGGGGGCGTGCTGGGCTCCCAGGCTTGTGCATCAGGACTGTACTTCTACATATGGCCTGGCCTCGGTCCACACTTTCCATTCATAGATGAAATCTTCAAATTCATGTGGTTTTCTTCTTAAAGTCAACAAAGTTCTGCTATTTGAACTGAAGAACTTTTTATTGACCCACATAAGTAGAGGCAGATACACACCCAGGAAGCACTCAGTATCCAGTGCTGCTGGGAGGAGGACGGCCAAGCCTCGGGGGCTGGGCAACCTCTCCTGAGGGTGCCCGGGACCGGCTGTGTTCTCGTGGGGTTGGTGGGGATCAGAAAGCACGAAGTCTGCAATCTAGGATGTTGAGACGGAGCAGTCGGTGAATCTCCAGCGTGTCTGTAAAAATGCACAAGACAACAACAGAAAGAGGAATGACGTAAGAAGAACAGAAAACTAAGTGATCTAGAATGCTGACAGTCGCCTTCGACTTAGTGGACACGTTTCTAAGAATCGTGGAGCCAGGGAGCCTCGTGGCACAAACCAACCATCCAGGGTTAGAGGAAGCTGGAAACACAAGGCCACGGACACTCTTTTCTAGTGTGAACAGAGCCACGGATTCTAGCAAACCCGGTTTTACAGTGTCGATGGTGAGCGTACCTGTCCTCGTCTGCTTGTAGAAAATGGGATCATTTCATCCAGCTTGCAAGTAACTGTTCTTTCTTCCATGCAGCCGGAGAGTCCCTGCTAGCCTGTTCTCACGGCCCGTCTTGGGGGACCCATTCCCTGGACTGTGTGGACATCATTAAACCGCCTACAACATCCTGGTCAGGGGCAGCCAGCATCACTGCATACGGCCCCTCCCACGGTGACAAAGGGCTCTGCAGGGCGTCCTTGTGCAGGGTTTCTGGTTCAACCATCAGAGAGCTGGTATTCCATTCTGTATTTCTTTATCTTGTGTCCAGAGCTGACATTCAGAGTGGATTCCTCTGTTCAATATAAGATAAATGGTCCGATGTGCGCATTGCCCTGGCACTTACTCTTAAGAATGTCTGAGCACCCTTCATATGGCTTTTCTAAGTCATCGAATGGGGGCGAGATGGCAACTTGCTTACATCATCCTTTGTTTCATCATTTCTGTGTCATCACATAATATCTACTGAGCGCTGGCGATGTGCTAGGCACTGTTCTAAGTGCTAGGAGCTTCCCCGGCAGCCACAGCCCAGAGCTAGCCTCGGACTCCCCGTCACCCTGCAGAAAGGAGTAGAGAGCGTCGCTTCCACCCTAAACAGGAGAGGAAGCCAGGTGATCTACAGTCATGGATTTGATGGAGGCCACACAGGAGCTGATGCAGTGAGGCAATCAAGGAACCAGAATCCCTAAGAGAAACAGATGGCTCTGAGGAGACCTTGGTCACCCTTGTGTAGAGAGTGGGAGAGAGGGGACCCCGTTTCATGTGGATACCAAGAAATTAGGTGCAATGGTAAAAAAAATCTTGTAACCATCGTGTTAGCTTGGAATAGCCGAGTCCCCAGAGACAGTGTTTGCACTCGCTCAGAAGCATTTTCCAGACTTTTGTCACAGGCTCAGAAGAGAAACTAAGGACAGGTCAGGAGGGCTGAGGCAGGAGAAACTGAGGATTCTCAGGAGGTCCCTGGATGCTGAGGACAGCAAGGAGCCAGGCCAAAGGTACAGAGCAGTCGAAAGCCACATGTCTTTTTTTAAAATTGTGTTTTTAAATGTATGTATTTATTTTGAGAGAGGATCCGGATGGGGAGAGAGAGAATGAGAGACAGGGAGAGAAAGGGAGAATCCCCAGCTCGTTCTGTATCATCAGCACGGAGCCCAGTGTGCGGCTTAAACTCATAAACTGAGCCAAAATCAAGAGTTGGACGTTTGACCGATTGAACCAACCATACGCCCCCAAAACCACATTCCTAAAAATGTCTCCTGGCACGTCCGTGGTGTGGAGAGAGCATGTGCTCCGAAGCCGTGAGGTGCGGGGGCCAGTCTGGAGTAAGGACGCCCTCGCGCTCTAGACCTCCTCCCCAGGCATCACCTACATCACGCCGTTCACCCGAAGCGGTGCAAAGGCCCGGAGGACTGGGACAGACCACATCTACGTTCAGGCAAGGCTGACTCCCGGTTCTGACCTGTGGCGGTCACTTCTGCATCAAGGGGCCAGACTGCTCCGTGGGAGAGGCTTAGGCATGTGCCACCCCAGGGGCACCGAGGTCCCCTCGTCAGGGACGTCCTGCTGCCCGCAGTCCTGCTGAAGCCATCTAGGTGCCCTTAGTCCCCGGCCAGGGCTCGGGGGGTGTTCCCAACCCGGGATAACGGGGACAGACACCAGGCACTCAACACTGGCCATCGTGAATCATTCAGTTAGAGCGTTATTAGGCTACATGGGTTTGTACACTCAGTGTGGGAAGGAGGGCACTGCACACAGGCCACAGAGACAGCAACAGGGCATGGGCACCGATGGGGTGAGGCGCCCCGGCCCCTGTGCTCAGCTTGTCTGGATAACTCCACAAGCTGGCTGGGGACCGACGGCTCCAAGGGACACGGGAGGAACTCCTGTCCCGCTCAATACGCCTGGGAGTTTGGCGGGAACCTTACCTGACGGAGTGCGGAAGAGGGGATCTGGGGTTAGAAGCCGTCCCACCAGGTTTACTGGGACCGCGGCGGCACGTAGCGCTGGCTGTAGTTGTGGGCTTCCATCACAGGCTCCCGAGGCTTCAGGAGTGACAGGTCGCCACGGGAGCGCTGAGTCAGGAGCAGCTCTGCCGTCAGCCATCTTGTTCCCGTGGAGCTGATTCTCCTTTCTTCCCTTTGCCAGTTACAGAGTATGCCTTGGCAGGTGCTTCTTCCAAAACCTGAAGCCCTTCAAGTTCTGCTGATACCATGGGATCCCGCCCACCATGCCCAGTGACTGGAGGGGCCCACACCCTTCTTGAGGCGGCCACCACTATCACCAGCCCAGAGGACGGGAAAAGTCCTCAGGTAATTTCAGGGGGTCCACACCTTCTCTTCTGATACAGCCAAATCCAAGACTGCCCGAAGATTTTCTGGCCCCTCTCTCACTAGGGAAGGGACGTAATGAACATGTAGGTACCACACGTCATTCCCTTCTATAAGATTCCCACCCACTAGTGAAAAAACAGGGCCAGGGCACCTGGGTGGTTGAGGGTCAGTTGAGCATCCGACTCTAATTTCGGCTCAGGTCATGATCTCACAGCTTGTGGGTTCGAGCCTGGCATCATGCTCTGTGTTGACAGTAGGGAACCTGCTTGGGATTCTTTCTCTTCCTCTCTCTTCCCCTCACTCTCATGAGCTCTCTCTCTCTCTCTCAAAACAAATATATAAATATTACTAAAAATTAAAAAAGGAAAAAACAGGGCCATTAAAGTCAAAAGGTGGGATATATAAGATCATTCTACTGTTAAAAGTTAGTCACTCTGTCAGTCAATCATCAAAACTCACAAATGTATGCTGTGTATAAAATTACAGTCCATTAATTGACCCTCTCCCATGGCAGTGAGCACACCACCAGGAAACCTTAGCTGAAAACAACACTTAGTTCGTGCAGGAGTTTCTGGGTTACCAGGTGGGGGTGGGGTTTGCTGCAGACTTTGCTGGGGTCACCTGGGGTCTGGTGGTCTGAGACTGTGTGCTCCCTGGTGGCCTCACTCACGTGTCAGGGTTGGTGTTGGCTCTGGATGGACCCTGTGGGTCCTGAAGAACAGTCCAGGTCCTCATTACCAGGCGGTTGGTTCCAAGACCCAGAGGCTTCACGATTTCTGTCTACCTGCGCCTGGTGGTTAGGTCACGTCCCTCCAAGGGTGAGAGGACAGATCCCACGTCTTTGCGGGAGCAGCTGAAATGTGGGTGACCCTCGGGTTCCCGCCTTTATTTCAGCGAAACAAGAGGGTGAAGTCGTTTTCATCCCAAAGGTAAAGTAGCGGCTCTGACGTTATTTCTTTGAATGTCCAGGATCCATGGGCTCATTTCAAACTCAACAGATTTTTTTTTTAAATTAAATGTTGATCTCCTCAAATATTTAACATAACATCTTAATAAATAAAAGATTACCGTCCTTATTCCACAAAGGGACCTATCGGGTTTTTCTAGCTGGTTGTGCCTTTATTTTTATATTGCCCATCTGGCAAGTGTCTGTCTGAGTGCTTTAGAAGCCAGAACAAAGTCAAATGTAAATTGACAGAAGCCTGGAATCTTGGAGGCAGGCACCCCGTTCAGGGAAAGGGGGCAGGGCGGGGCGGCTTTCAAACCGTGGATTGTGAGCCTGAAGGAATGTAAGCTTTCCTGCCTGAACTTCATTAATTGTGTGATCTTGAAACCATTAGATGACCTGTACGTCTCCTTCTTGAAATGGGCATAGCGATGTTAGCAGCATGATTGTCAGGAGTTTTACGTATGAGCTACCCCAAATGTCGGGGTCGGTGCGACAGGCACCGGGAGGGCTGGTGTAGACCCGCACTGAGCGCCTGGACCAGAGAGCGCTTCTCTCAGGGCTTGTTTTCACGACTGAGCCTCTTCAATCCCTCACAATTCTCTCGGATTTTGCTTTAATCTCAGGAACTCACTTTATGCCCTAAGAGGAGTTTGCTTCAGAGAACCAGGAGGGGGGCCGATTGGGATAACGCTCGTCCCCCCTCTGCCCATGCTGGCGGGGGGATGGTGGCCCAGGAACGGGGTCAACAGACCACAGGAAGTCACAGGTGGGCAAGTCCAGGCCGGGGCCAGGCGCTGTGGGCCGCGTTCCCCGTGGCAGCTGCTCTAGAACAATCCTGAATTACTCTGGTTTTCTTTGCAAGGAGAGGTCCCCTAATGCCTTTCAGACTGCTTTCCACCTGAATTAAAGAGTAAAACTCCTGAAATACTTTCCCACAATGTCGTTATAAGGTAACAATTTTCACTGTGTCTGCAGAAGCAAAAAAACTCAACTTTCATGTTTCACATATGTTCTGTTGACTGTTTTTGCGTGTTTAGCTCACGTTCCTGCCAGGAGGATCACCAAGACTAGGGACCAGGGAATCTTAGGGGCCGTCTTAGCCTGTCTCTCTCCTTTGTGCGTATTTTGAGGGAAGGATGCCATCTCTTCTTTCCCTGTCGGTGCTACTGAGGTGGAGCGGACCCTCGGCCCCCCGCAAGCTCCGGGGACAGCACAGCCACGTGACCAAACAGGAAATGTTTTGTTGCGTTTTGTTTTCGCTTGTGACCAGAACCCTTAGGCTCCACCCCTCAGCGCCTCTCAGATGTTTCATCCCACAGCGTGAACCAGGTCACCGTGTCACCCATGACATCCCAACATCCTCGGGACTATCACCTTATTGTTTGCACGTTTTGATCACCAAAGGAGATCACCTGACACGTCTTCCTCGGACACTGACTATGTTCGTCCCGAAGAACTAGCAGGTGTCAGTGATTTGAACTTCACCATGGAACTGTGTTTAAGACCAAGAATGTTACAATGTTTCTCCAACCAATAATGGAGCCAAAACAATTCTATTAAATGCTGTGTGTACGACCCCAGAGCATCAGGAAAAGCGGTGGTTTCTCAGGCGTGGGAAGGACAATGGGATGCTGGCGCGCTCTCCTCACCCCTCCACCCTCCACTGCGAGTGGAAATGCCCTGCCCTCTGACCCTCACGTTTAACTCAACCCTGCTGCTTTTATGAGAAGGGGCCGCTTCCGGGCCTTTGCCTGTCCGATGACCTCACTGCGGCTGCACGCAGCTCTGGCCCTGCCCACGAGGTCAGCACGTTACACCTTCCAGAGGCACCCTCACACCCAACACCCCAGAGTTCCTTCCTGAATGACCCAGATCTACTGCTCGGCCCTGCACAGGATTCCTTCCTGGGTCCAGCCCTGGACGGGCCCTGAAGCCAAGGTGTGTGCCGGCCAGGCGGGCTTGCGGGCACGTGGCTGGATGGCCCCGCCTGTGTGCAGGGGTCCTTCCTGCGCCTGCTGTCAGCACAGCGGGAAGAGACATGCCACAATCCGGCCCGGCGTCCCCGCCTCCCTTCCCCCTTTCTGAGTCAGCTTTAAACTGGGCTGTGCTGGTCCTGGAAGACTGGAAATGCAACACGTGATTAAAAATAATCCGTTAGCTGGGTTTACCGACTGATAAATATTCCTCTAGGTGGTGTGTGCGCTCGCTCCCAAGTGCCTCCTCCAGGTCCTGCTACAGGAAGCTTGGAGTTTGCCCCAGGCCGCTCGGCCCCTCCATCCGCGCTCCCAGAAACATAGGGACCCGCTCTGCCTGGCATGTGGGCCGCCCGTCTCACCCAGAAAACCCCCCAGACCTCGGGCCTTCTCCTCTGTCCCCGCACCACAGCGAGAGTCCAGTCATGCCTTTTCCATCCTCTGAGTTCCTCCCTGGTTTTGCATCACCTTTTCTTTTTTTTGATGTAAATACATTTTCATGATCATTTTGGGTTTGGAGAAAAATTGCCAAGACAGCAGTCTCCATGGGCTCTGGCCGCCGCTGACCCAGGACCGTACTGATACCTGATCCTTCTTACTATCTAAACAGTGCGCTTCCATCCAGTCTCCTCCGTTTTTACTTGACGTCGCTGCCGGGTCCCATCCAAGACACCGCAGGGCATGTGGGCACCTGGTCCCGGGGCCACTGTGGCTGTGACCTCACACTTCCCATGGGTTGGGCGCTCCGGACCCTCGGGAGGAGAAACGGGTCTTCTCCGCTGGGATTTTTCCATGCTCTCCTCCTGCCGAGGCTGGGGCTGCGGGCGCTCAGTGGCCAAGGTGTCCTCCTCGTCACCGCACGTCCTCAGGCCTCTCCATCGGGGATGCGGCACCGCTGGTGTCGGCCCTGGTGGCCCCGCTGAGGGCCCGTCTGTGCGGCTCCTCTGCAGAGCACTTCCTTCCCCTTCCACGCCGTGCTCTGTGGAAATGAGTCACGAAGGACGGTCTGCACATCTGGACGGGGATTCGCGCTCCACCTCCTGAGAGCAGAGCATCTGCACCAATTATTGGGAGTTCTCCGATATTAGATTGTCTGAGAAAACAAAACAAAACAAACAAACAACAGAGACTTTGTCTCTTCACCTTCCCATCTCTTTTGAGGATAAAATAAAGCTCCTCTTGTAGGCTATGAAGCCGCAGGTGGCTCAGCCCTGCTCACCTCCGCCACCTCGTTTCTGTCCGCCCTCCCTATGCTCATGGCTGCTACGCTGGGCGACTCTGCAGTGTCGATGGTGTCACTGATGGATGTGCGATATGGCCGGCGGCGTGGGGGGCAGGCCGGGGCGTGGCTGCTGACTGTTAACTCGGTCCTTCTATTTTTCTCTTTCTGTGCACAACACACACTGGTCCCGTCTTTTTAAAACTTCTACTTTCAACAAACACGTATGTATTCTAGTTAAGAAAAGCTTACACACAGACTACTAGCGCACCATCTCTACCTAACACACTGTAAGAGTTTTTCTGATTGTTATAGTAATTTGTTTATTTTGTCTCTATGGCAGAATTGAATATTCGTAATTAATGCAGCAAGCATACAATAGAATAGAGTCTGTGCAGGAATGGAAACTTGGAATGTGACAGAGGGCTTGAGAGATGAGTGGGGGGAAAAAAGAGGATTACTTAATAAATGGAACTGAATACCTGATTCACCAGAAAGAAAAAGATTTATTGGCACTCCTACATCATCAGACACATAAAAAATAACTCCAGATAACTCCTGATAGATTAAGAACTTTAGTATTTTGAATGAAATTTTTAAAGTATTGGTAAAAGTATCAATATCTTTTAGACCTTGATATTGGAAATATTTCTTAAACAATACACCAAAACTACTAACTACAAAAGAAAAGCTTAGTAAATTTGACTATAGTAAAATTTTAAACTTCTATATGTGAAAACACACCATAAACAGAGTGGGAAAAAGTTACAAACTTTGAAAACCCTTCTGTAATACACATAACGGATAAAACTTTGGGATCAAGAATATATAAAGAAGGTTACACATAGGTGAGAAAATACAAATCAGTTAAAAGTGAGCAAAATATACGAATAAACACTTCACAGAAAAAGAAAGTCAACGGCCAAAAAATACATAAAAAAAAGTTTAACATCATTATTGATAGGAAAATACAGACCGAGACTTACATGAAATAACCTTTAAACCTATTTTACTGCTGAAAATTAAGAAATGTCCAAAAAGATGTTGATTCAGAGCATTTCTTCTACTGTGTGACCCATAATTACGGCCATGGTGCCACTTCTCGGCAGGGGCACTTGGCGTAGTTCCTCAGGTTGGCCGCTCACTTATTCCCCAGCCCACAGTCCACTTGCAGGAACATGTCCAGGGGAGGCTCTTGCACAAGAGGGCCAGGGCACGCATGCCTGTCACATCGCAGCTGAGGGCGGCAGTGACCTGGAGATTACCCAATACCCACCAGCTGGAGAATCAATAAATAAACTGTGATGTTTTTACATAATGGGCTATTTGATACTCGTCAGAACCAATTAATGCGACGGCATACAACAGAGGGGGAGAATTGGAAGCCCAACACATTCTTGGTCAGTTACTTTCATGTGTCAGCCTGGTTCCCAGCACAATGGCGCCCAGCTGTTTGGTCTTACAGTGAAGACGCCGTTGGCTGTGATAAGGGTTTATTTTTTTTTTAATATAATTTACTGTCACGTTGGCTAACATAAGATGTGTACAGTGTGTTCTTGGTTTTGGGGGCAGATTCCTGTGGTTCATCACTTACAGACAACACCCAGGGCTCATCCCAACAAGTGCGTCCTCAGTGCCCATCCCCCATTTCCCCCTCTCCCCCAACCCCATCCACCCTCAGTTTCTTCTCTGTATTTAAGAGTCTCCTATGCTTTGCCTCCCTCCCTCTCTGTTTGTAACTATTTTTTCCTCTTCCCTTCCTCCATGGTTTCCTCTTAAATTTCTCAAGTTTCACATATGAGTGAAAACACGTATCTGTCCTTCTCTGGCTGACTTATTTCACTCGGCATAACACCTTCCAGTCCCCTCCACGCTGCTGCAAGTGGCAAGATTTCATTCTTTGTCATTGCCAAGTAGTATCTCATTGCGCGTACAAACCACACCTTCTTTATCCACTCATCAGTTGGTGGACATTTAGCATTTAAATCAGTAGACTTTGAGTAAAGAAAAATAGCCTCCATAATGTGGACGAGCCTCGTCCAATCAGTTGAAGGCCTTAAGAACAAAAATGACTAACTCAGAAACTCTTCTTGAGTTTCCAGCCCTCGGGCCTGCAGAAGGCACACTCATAACTGAATCATCAATTCTTATTTGAATTGCCAGTCTGCCCCCCGTCTTACAAATTCAGATTTACCAGCCCCCACAATCCCACAGGGAATTCATTAAAATAAGTCTCTCTTCTCTCTCTCTCTCTGTTTCTCTCTGTTTCTCTCTGTCTCTGTCTCTGTTTTCCTGTCTCTCTGGTGCCTAACACAATAATACAGATGCATTTGGCAAAATAATTTTGATAAGTTAAAAGAAAACTTCAATATACTGGTAAGTATAGGAATGCATAGGGTTGAAATCATGTGTTAAGAAAAAAGTCAGAGAATAATGAACATAAGATGAAAGTTGGCTCTCGTCAGGGGTATGGGAAGGCAGGGGAAAGGATGGACAGAAGCCTCTAGGTCCACGGAAGGTATTGTCAAAGTTGCACCTGATTTTTGAGAGTGGGTGCATGAGAATGAGTTATAGTATTAAAAATAATGAGCTAAAGTGCACAGTAAAAGGAAGCTGTCACAGACAACGGAGAAAGCACCATCAATCCAAGTTAGCATGACCCGATCTCCAGTATCTGAGATCCATTCAGACACAACCACGCAGGTAAATGAGCGTGCGGAACCACGGGCCATGGGATTTCCGGCTCCAGAGGGTGGGGGCGGGAGAGGAAGCATGACGGTGCCCCTGCTGAGCAAGATGCACTTTTCGCCTGTGAAGCTCATTTCTCAAACTCGTCTGTCAGGTAGACTGAAGTGGGGTGAACTTTCCACACCGGGGCTGTGCCCTGGAGTCACCCGGGAAGCCGGGAACTCCAGCGCCTCATCCCGCACGTTCTAACTTAATTGGTCTCGGGTGTAGCCCGGGCATCAACGTATTTTGAAAACCTGATGTGACTCTGCGGTGCGGCTGAGCTTGACACACACAAGGAAGAGCCTGTGCGGTATTTGCACAGCGCGTGGACTGCTGCTTAGAGCGAGTTTGGGGCAGATGTGGAACTTGAACAGACGTGCTCTGTAGAAAGAATGTCCAGGAGAAAAGCAGGGAGCGGGTGGCTTAGGGTGGACAGCGGAGGTGGAGCAGCGGGCTGGAGATGGCCCTGCCCTCTGCGAGTGGAGCCATCTGCTCACCGAGCTTGGAGGCAGGAGGAGGCAGGGGAGGCAGGGGGGGGAAGGGGGAGGAAGGGGGAGGCAGGGGGAGGCAGGCGGAGGCAGGGGGAGGCCTTCGGCTTCCTATGAGTCTGGGAGGAGCCCGAGTCCAGGTTTGTGAGGAGGTTGCCCGCCGAGGGGGCAGGGGGAGGGAGGGAAGAGACATCCTTGGCCCTTGGAGGGCCTGAGACTCATTCTCAGAAGATTCGCGTTGGCTGCAGGAAAAGGGTTGAGTTTCGTTGGCGCAGCTGGAGGCTCAGTTCCGGGGAGAGGAGCCAGGAAATAGTGGGAGTGATGTCTGCATTTCCTGGAAGGTGTGTCTGCTCTGGTCTAGAACTCTCGCTTCCTTTCTTAAAAGTTGAGTTATTTATTCTGAAGGGGGAGGGACAGAGAAGGGGGAGAGGGGATCTCAAGCAGGCTCTGCACCATCAGCACCGAGCCCCATGTGGGGCTCCAGCTCAGGAGCCGTGAGACCATGACCTGAGCTGAAATCAAGAGTCAGACGCCTACCCGGCTGAGCCCCCAGGAGCCCCTGGAAACTTTGCTTCTTATTCCCTGAGCTCTCTGCAGCCGGTGGGTGGCTTTGTCGGCCCCCCTGTGATATCCGTCTCTCTGGCTGTGTCTTGGGGACCCGCCAGCCTCTCCCAATTCCCCTTAGGGATGGCTGGGGATGTCCCTCAGCCTTCAAGAATCCAAAACTTTAGCATAGTGCCTCAAACACATACCTCTCCTGTTATTTTGTTTGTGTTTGTTTTTCGGCTGGTGCCCGAAAGGAGGAGGTCAGCCAGCACAGCTGTCCCCTGGCCTTGCACCCCCCGATGCTGGGGCAGCAATGTCGGTCAAATTAAACCTGGAAATCCATCAGTACTTTTGAAGGGAATGAGGAGCAGAGGGAAAGCATGTCCTGTTTTTGAAAACCTGGAGTGGGAAGGCTGCGGGCCTGGGCCTCGCCTCTGTCAGGCCCCTCAGTCTTGAAGGAAGCAGAGGCGTTTTGAGCGGAGAAGGTCAGAGCCGAGTCAGAGGGCGACCTGCGTCTCGCCTCCCGCAGAAACTCCGCTTCCTTATCCTGCACCTTTGACAGGCCTGAGGAGCAGCCAGTGGGATAGGGGGTGCAGAGGGGGCACCGGGAGGTGTCAGGAGGGGGGCTGGGGGTTGACGCATCCGCTCGGAGTGCTTCTCCCACAGAGGCACTGCCTGGAGCTGAACCAGCCTCCTGGAATCACCAGATCGTAGCAGGAATCGTCTCTGTGGCCTCTTAAAGGCAGGAGCCACACAGACTTGTAGTCAGGCCCAGGATTCACTGGATTATCAAATATATACCAGGGGCCATCACCTACACTAATTGCAAAGGTGACCCTCGCACGGCATCTGTGATGCGCTGTGTGAACCCGGCTCTACTCTTAGGAGGAAAAGACAGCACTTGGCCAGGGAATCGACCGTCCGGCCCTGGAGGAAGGATGAGGGGTGCGTGCACAATGGGGGGCTTGGGGGGGTCCAAAGTCTCACCCCGGGGTTGGGAGAGTGCGCACGGCTTAGAACTCTGCCCTCTCTGATTCTGAACACGAACATGAAATCTGTGGCTGCTGGGGTGGCTGAAACGGCGCACGTCTGGAATGCAGCGGGGCACTGATGACAATTAGGAGTAATCAAATCCAGACCACGGAAATAGGTGCAAGAAAATATTAAGTAATTTGTAGCCAAATGACTTCAGGACCTTCAGGTAAAATTTCCAGGTGGTGCTTATAGGACCCATAAACACTTGATTTAAAGGGGCAATATTAACATGGAGGTTTATGATCAGAGCACTGGAATTAAGCTGACTGTGTCTGCGCCGGCTCTGAAAACCAGAGGGGGAAAACCAAGCCGCTACCCAAGTGAGAGGCCTAATGGGCTAACCCGCACAGCAAAGTAGCGTTTGCCATCAGGCTGGCCCGGGGACCGCAGCACAGAGGGCCTGGAAATCTCCCCACTGCGGGGACTGCAGCACAGAGGGCCTGGAAATCTCCCCACTGCGGGGACTGTAGCACAGGGTGCCTGGAAATCTCCCCACCGGATTCGGAGAACCCAGCTTCTGGCCCTGACTTCCTGCTTTGGGTCCCCGCGGCCTCCGGGACAGAGCCGACGCCCAGCTGCCTGAGCGTTTGGCAAAGGCAGTGGCCGGGTGGAGAAGTGCTCGGGGCCTTGAATGCCGCTGCCCAGAGAACTCACTGCTGCAGGCTCTGGGTGAGGCACACTGAACGGGATGTGAACGAGATAGGGGCGTCGAAGCTGAGGCATCCTTACGCGACCAGAGGGTGCCCCCGAAGAGGGCTTTTGGGATGCTGTGAGTTGGAGGGAAAAAATTGCTCAAGTATGAAGCTGATCCAGGAAGTTGACTTAGTAACAAAAATCCTGTCCACTTACCTTATGGGGCCTTCCTGGGAAAAGCACCCAAGAAAGCATATTGAAGTCATTGTGCAGATCATGAATTGTGGTACAAACGTGAGTCCTCCTGTGATACATGTGAAGGGGTTGATAATTGTTTACTGAATGAACAGAGCCAGTATATGCATGGAGTAGAGGAAACCGGAGAATCAATAACCGAACATTTGAAAACCTGGATCTTTCTCCCTCCTAAGAGACTTACTGGCCATTTAGAGTTGACTGGAATAGGAGTAACGGACACCAACCCAGGGGGACCTGGGGGGCTCAGTCAGTTAAGCTCCAACGTCGGCTCAGGTCATGATCTCACGGTTCAGAAGTTCAAGACCCGCATCCAACTCTGTGCTGACAGCTCAGAGCCTGGAGCTGCTTCAGATCCTGTGTCTCCCTCTCTCTCTGCCCCTCCCCTACTCACACTCTGTCTCTTTCTCTTTCTCAGAAATAAACATTAAAAAATAAGTTAAAAGAATACCAACCCAAGAACCTGGGTTTGATTCCAAATTCAGCTAGATGGCTTCTTCCCTGTGCCTCAGTTTCCTTGTCTGCAGAGCACCGTGGTAATAACACACTGCTTGGCCAGAGCATGGCCGTCAGGATCAGTGGGCTTGGTCCACACGGAGTGCTCCCCAAAGTGAAAGGCTCAGAGGAAAGCCAGGCGAGAAGTAGAAACCTGGAGTTCTCGACAGCATCACAGGGAAGAATCCAGACAGCAAGACTGAGGATAACCTGCGGCACCCCCGCCCCAGGAGGCTGGGAATAAAACAAAGTCTCCAGCAAGTGGCTCCTCCCTCTGAGCAGGGGCGGCCAGTGAGGTCGCGGGAACCCGGGACGGGCGCTGTGTTCCAAGACCTCGCGAGTTAGAGTCCTGTGACCAGGACGCACTGGCCGAGCACCGCACAGACTGCCCGTGGGGCAGGCGCGTCGGACCGAGACCCGGCCATTGCATTTCACGAGGGGAAGGTCAGCGCGGCCTCTCAGGGAGCACTTTCCGTGTAGGGTGGAGACCAGAGGCTCACGGAAGGGGGCTCCAGGCAGGCTGGGAAGACAGCACCCGGGTCAGGAAGAGCGCACCCCCGCTCCAGGGCAGCGCCGTCCGAGCAGGAGCCGGGTCAGCCGCGGTTTTCAAGGTGACACATGTTAGTCACTGTAGGCGATGATGCTCTCGAGGACTCGCAAGCCCTGCCTCCCTGGCACGTAGGTTCACGTAGGGCCCTGTCCTGTGTCTGGGAACCTCGGCCCGTCCTCCAGCTGCTCTGGTGCACGGGGGTCTCCAGGGCGTCCACTCCAGGGACTGGACCATCATACAGTGGAAGAGGAAAGAGGGACGTATTGAGAGAGAGAGAGAGAGAGAGAGAGAGAGGGGCCTGCCCTTACAGGGCGGAGTGGGTGAGCTGACTGTAGCAGAGAACCTTCCAGGGGACAAAGTGCAGTGTCTCCCACTCTGACCCCTGCTTTATGACCTCCTACAGTCTAAGTGTATCGGCATGAATGGATTTTCTCTCTCCTTTTTTTTTAATGCAAAGGATTTTATTTGAAAGACGGTCCTGAACGCACTTCGTGCCCGAGAGGAGGTTGGAAGCAAGTGTGAATGAATGCCAGGCCTGCAGGTCTCAGGCCTCGGAGCACGGATTCCTTCCCCACAGGTCACCTTGTGTAGCATCCAAACAGCCTTGGGGAGCGGGTGCTGTCACTCCTTTGTTTACGACAGGGAAGCTGAGACTCAGCCCAGACGACGTGGCGGACGAGGGCCTGGCCAGCGCTGGCTCTCGGGCCAGACGCTCTCCTCCAACTCTGACCCACACGTGAGGCGGAGTACGGCCAGGGCTTGGAAACTCGTCCCCTCCACACCTCCCAAAGCACAAGGAAGGTGTAAGCGAAGGCGCATCTTTGTTTTGAAACATGTATATTACAAAAGCTAAACATGTCTTAGAATTTAGTGAGGATTTATGCTAGATACTGAGAGAATAATAAATGTGAAGTTTACTATTATGATAGTAATGCTCAAATGTAACCTCCACAAAAGAGGGGAATTTCTATTTTCATTTCAGTCCCCAGAAAAGTACTGAGTCTGTAGTCGACATTGAGACATTGTGGTGAATGCGGGATGCACGAACGAGCCCCACATAGCGACGTGAACGTCAGCGGGAGGTACCAGACGTCTAAAATCATAACAACAGTTTATAGGTTTGTTTTCACTTTTGGGGGAAATGCTCTAACAATTTGACCCATGAGATCTTGGATCACTTCTTTAGCTAAAACTGAGCGCTGAAATAATTGATTGAGCCTCTGGTATTATTGAAATGGAAGTTTTTCTGGGCGCCTGACTGCCTTAGTCGGTTGGGTGTTTGACTTCAGCTCAGGTCATAATCTTGCAGTTTATGAGTTTGAGCCCCGCGTCGGGCTCTGTGCTGACAGCATGGAGCCTGCTTCCGACTCTGTCTCCCTCGCTCTCTGCCCTTCCCTTCTCCACTCGTGCTCTGTCTGTTTCTCCCTTAGAAATAAATAAGCATTACAACAATTTTTTAAAAAGATGTGGAAGTTTTCCATGCAACTGCATTTTTCAATAAACTGAAATGTCTCTCGAGCCAAGTTTTTCTTCAACGATGTCATGATGGCATTGACCTGTCTGATGTATGTTCCATGTTCCTTCAACTTCTAACATCACAAAATTTGCCCTTTTCTTTTTGATAGTTCTGAGTTATCCAATATTGTACTTTGCTAAAATAGAGACATTCTGGTATTGTCGCTTGGGGAGGACCTTTCGTTCATGTAATGTATATATCAGTCTTATACGTGAGGACCTCACGGGGCGCAGGTGGAGAGTCCGGTCTGTACTAGTCACCTCCTGATGCATCACAAACCAGCACAAACCAGCACAAACCAGCACAAACCAGCCAGGAACTGTGCACGTCGGTCAGCTCAGTGTCAGCAGGTCAGGACTCTGGACCCTGTGCTGGGGGTCACCTGCCCCATGGAACCACTCCCTTCCACATTTTTCTTTAAAGGACTCACCTCAGGGATGCCTGGGGGGCTCCGTCGGCGGAGCATCTGACTTCGGCTCAGGTCATGATCTCGTGGTTTGTGAGTTCGAGCCCTGCGTCGGGCTCTGTGCTGACAGCTTGGAGCCTGGAGCCTGCTTCAGATTCCATGTCTCTCTCTCTGTTCCTCTCCCATTCATGCTCTGTCTCTCTCTGTCTCTCAAAAATAAATAAAAGTTAAAAAAAAAGAAAGCGGTGTTAGTCTACTGACATACTCATTAAAAATAAGTAAATAAACAAATAAATGAATGAATAAAGGATTCACCCAGGGAGGTCAGGTACACCAGGATAGCCCGCCGTTCGAATACCTAATATTCGTCTGATGGGGGGCTTCAACTGCACTTGCAGAACCCCCAAAATCCTGTGGGTTGAATTGTTTCCCCCAAATAACTTCCAGGCTTACCCCTCAGATCTGTGATTACCACCTCATTTGGAAAGAGGGTCTATGCAGATACAGTTAATTTAAGGTGACGTCATTAAGGCGGACTCTACACCCATGGGACGCGTGTCCTTATAAAAGGGGAGGGGCCGTGGGCACCTACACACACTCAGGGGAAGCTGTGTGAGCATGAAAGCAGAGGTAGGGGAATGTTCCAGCAGCCCCAGAATTCCAACGTTTGCAGCAAGTCCCCGGAGGCCAGGGCGGTGGCCTGGACCAGCCTCTCCCTCCGGCCTCAGAAGGAGCCAGGCCTGCTGACGCTTCAGCCTTGCTCCTCCAGCCTCCAGAACCCGGAGACAGCACAGTCCTGCTGTTGAAGCCACCCGGTCTGCCGGGCCCACCCTCAAAGAGAGGGGATTTCCATCGTGGCGAGGGAATCGTGGTCGGAAATTCTGCCCAGCGCGTTCTCCCAAACCCACGGCTGTCCTGGCAGCTCCGCCCAGGGAGGCTCAGAGGCGCGCTTGAAGCCCCAGGGGACGCTGCGCGGAGCTGCTCTGGGCGACCCAGACCGGTGCGGCGTGTGCGCTGCCCAACCACACGCGTGACCATCCAGGCCCCAGTTTTTCTCATCTGGAAAATTAGAGGGTCAGAGTAAGTGATCCCTAAAGTTCTCTATTTTCTGAAATTCCACGATTGATTCTTTTTGCTGAGTTACGTGCAAGGACTTGGTTAACGCTGGTCTCCTTGCGGCTCTGAGGCCCAGGTTCCGTCTGTGAGGGTTTGTAGCTGGGCGCCCGGCCCGCCGACATGAGGGAGGGTTATTGGATAAACAAGACGTTACCTCATTTGGTTTTATTGGACGGGGTGTGTAATTAACCTCTTTAATAGGAACACAGACAAGCAGGCTTATCTCATGAGCATCTTTGTACAAACTCACCCACTGGCCTGCATCTTTGGTTCTGACCCGTCCTGGCAGATGATTTTTTTCTCATTAACTGGAATCTTTTCAGGGCAGATGTCACTTCCAGCCCATAATTATACCACCTCCTCATTATCCGAATTAATAAATTATGTCTTACATACTTTCCTATGTTTAAAGACTCTCTTCTGTACTGAAAAAAAAAGTTATTGTTTTGTTTAAAATATAGTTTCCAGTCTATTAGGGAAATATTCCTGTTTCGGGTTACACATGAATTCAGGTGGGTAAGCTTCTTAGCAATTAAGTCACCTCCTTAAATATTAAAAAGGAAAAGAAGCACAGTTTTCACATCAGAACACTATGCACTCCGATGCTTCGACACATCCTTTAACCTGATGAATCTCAGAGCACCTTGGGAGGAATAACTGGAGAGTCCGAACCTGAACAAAAACAATCCCGTCGAAGGTTAAAGTTTCATTTGTTCAAATGCTTTGTGAGTAGAATCCACGTATCACTTTGGAAGAGAAAAGATAACTCGTGGGTTTATGGTTTAAAAAAATACCGTCTTTGGAAGCCTGAAGCACTTGGTGCCTTTCACAGAGAGCTAACCTTTTCATAAAAATTTTTCTTCACCCTGTTTTCTAATCGGAAAGCCCAGATTCCACACGCGTTGGGGAAAAACCTCCTTTGAACCGAGGGTCCCCTCGGGGCTGTGCTCTGCGGTATTTCCGTTCCGCCTCGGACAAACGGAGCCCGGGCAGCGCCGTGAGTGGGTACAAAGTCTGATGACGTTGTGGTCCGCAGAGGGGCATGACATTGCCTCGGCCGGGCTCGGAGTGTTTCTTTCTGGGTTCCTTGAACTTGGAATTTCTCTTGAAAATGCCCATTAATTCCTATTAGGGAGCCACTAGTAAAGAAAATTGCATGTTGGCTTTTATCAATCTGTATGAATAAATGTTAACCGTTCTCAGTTAAAAGGCCTCCTTTTCGCTCCACTCATGTGAAAACAGCCAGAGCAGCACGCACAGCAGCAAATCCTTCAGAAGATTAATGCACTCGGGCCGGCACGAGGACGCGGAGATGTGTATTAGCATTATAGATTTTAATTTGAAATAATGTCAGTCTTTTCGGGCCCTCATTGTAGTGCACGGGCCGCCATCTGCTTATAATAATGAGGCTGACAATCCACGTAAATGTGATTTGCTGCCTCTTTGCCACCATAATGGCTGGGATATTGATCCTAATGGCGGAGCGGTCGCTGGCATTCCATTCCGGAGACAGAGGACGGGCTCAGGCGGGGGTTCTGGTTCTGCAAGGAGAAGGACAGCGAGACACGAAAGCGTTTCGGGGCACGTCCGCACTGGCCCTGCTTTCCGAGCGGCCCAAAGCGCAAGTGGCCCGACGAAGCAGAGGCCCGACCTGCTGTGCAGATGCCGAACGCTCCCCACCTTCCTGGTTCTCACTGCGACGCGCGACGGGAGAGCTGCCAGATGGACCCCGCGGTCCACACAACCCGCAGGCTGCTGTCCCAGACGGTGGCCACGGGCCCCTGGGGCTCCTTGCATTTAACTTAGTGAGAATCTAATGAAGTTAACAGTTTAGTTCCTGAGGTCTGTGCGCTCATGTTCGTAGAAGCACTACTTGTCGTAGCCCAAAGGTGGGAGCCACCCAAGTGTCCATCCCAGGCGGAAGGACAAAGTAACGTGCTGTCTACGCTCTTGGGAGGAAAGGGATTCCGACCCGTGCTGCAACACGGAAGGAGCCTGAGGCCCTGATGCCGAGGGAGGTGAGCCAGGCATGAGAGCACATAAGTCGTACAGGTCCCATCATATGGGGTTTCCAGACTCATTGCATAATGGGTACAGACTTGCCATTTTACAAGATGAAAACATTTCTGGAGATGGCTGCTGGTGACGGCTGAATAGCCAAACCAAACAGACTTGATGCCACGGAACTGTCCGCTTGAAAATGATGAAACTGTCACGGTCTAGGTTTTGTATATTTTGCCCCAATAACAATAAAAGTCCATCCTTGCCTGACAGCCCCGCGTGTCTAGGCTAGGGGCTACAATGCTAGAAGTCACAAAGATAGGCCATTTCCGTCATCCTGGAAAGTTCTGCTGGATATCGCCTTCCAGGGCTTCTTCCGGTGCAGGCTGGGCAAGGGCACCCGGGGGTGACGACGTCCTCACAGCAAGAGTCCTGTGTTCTGCATCCCGATGCGCCCAGGAATGTGGCTAAAAGTACCACGGACCACATTCATCCAACAGAGACCGGCTTATAAAGTTGAGCTTTCCTGGCTTTGACTTAAACTGCTTCCGTATTTTCTGTGATGCATTTTTCATTCTCAGACCGATTAGCCCTCAGCCTGCAGGGCACTCTTGCCGTC
The DNA here is from genome assembly GCA_004023785.1 of Mungos mungo. NCBI lineage: Eukaryota > Metazoa > Chordata > Mammalia > Carnivora > Herpestidae > Mungos > Mungos mungo. The sequence goes on from PISW01011791.1 coordinate 28,445, forward strand.
AGTCCCCTCGTGTCCCCTGTTCTCCCGCCTGCACGCATCTGAAAGACGGAAGCGTGCACCTGGAATATCGGTGTGTACTTAACCCGGAGGGCCCTGTGTCACTCCAGTAGTAAATCTACCCTTGACCTGCAAGTTCACCAATGAAGAGACCAACCAATGAATTGTAGGCTACGGATAAATCAGTAGGAGATATAAACCAGAAATAGAAACGGGAATTCGGTTCTGCTGGTCCACAGGCCATTTGTGACACGGCTCTGGGCCTATAACATCGAGCGATGTGTCCGCTTATGTTTTCTAAGTAGCTAAGGGAGGCTTTGATGATTTGCTTTAAGGGAAAGTGTATTCAAAGCCAGAGCTGTATCCAAAGGAGCGAGCTGCTGAGATGTTGAATAAGCCCGACGGCCTAGACACTGGCGGTACAGGCGCCACACGATTTACATGTGACACGCGACTGTGGCCTGGAATCGATCCTCAGTCTATATTCTCTGAAATTCATTTTTTCCTGCAGAGACGGTAATAACTGCCTCATAGTGTGGCTGAGGGAATATAAAAAACTGCAAATAAACTAAGCGAAGTGGTCAATTTTGTAAATCATGTATAATTAGGATGAAGAATGTTTTGAGACTGTCAGCTACGTGTACCTCCAGGATTCCCTTGGACCTTCAGGATTTGCTTGACTTCATCGCATTGTAAGATCTGCTCAGGATTATAGGAAAAGGAGGGAACCTGCTTTCGACGAGTTCAGCCTGAATGTGCCGAACTGGGGTTTCACGTCTGCTTCACACGCGGTCCCCACTTGCTCAGGTGGGACGCTCTCCCCATTTTACAGATCTGAGAGAACCGAGGTCCGAGGGTGAAAACATCTCCCCACGGTCATGAATCCCGGCCAAGACTGTTCTCTGGTGGCTGTGCTCAAGCTTCCCACGTTTTCTGGTGACACAACACTTCCCTTCCTGTGACTTTGAGCGAGTCGTGTTACGTCGGCCTGGGCCTCACGTCCCCCCGCTAGAGCCCAGGCTCCCTGTGGGTGAGTGGGCGGAGGGAGCTCAGTGCCTGGCAGGCAGTGTGTGCCGGTCGGTGTCGGGGACTGTTGTCTGGTGTCCCTGGGGTGAGGCTGCAAATCTGCGTGACCCCAAATCCAAGCCGTCCGTGTGACCCTGAAGGTGTTATTCATTCATCTGTGGTTCAGTCACTCTCGTTCGCCCAAAGCCGTAAGGGTAGAGATGCACTTTATTGTCTTCCGTCCATCCATCCATCTGCGGTGGCGAATCTGACGTCACACTCGCCGGCTCCCCAGTGAAAGCGTCTGCAGAAGTGACCCCCAGGGCACCCTGGGGAGCTGCCCACACTCAGCTCACACTGCCTTCTGTGTGGGCCTTAGGGCATCTGCAGGGAGAAGTCTCTGAGGTCCCTCTTTCAGCCTCTCAAGAACCCCTCACAATGAAAACTAAAGAACACATTGTTACTCTGGTATAACTTCAATGTTCTTTTTGTTCTTTGTTCATGACGATGACCTCCTCATTCCTTGGGCCCAGTGTATTTTTAAGTGTAAGACCCACTTATCAGTAACGATAAATTATGTAAAACCACGTAACTCGTATACGTACCTGGAGGTGGTCTAGCCTACTGTCAGTGGGCTTCGGAAATGTGCACGTTTTCGGTACCAGGAGTTACTGTTTGCCTCTGCTGGCCAGAATTGCCTAATGCCTCCTTTAAGGTCAAGCTCTAATCTTGTACCTGGATCTGCATGGTTACTACAGGATGGCTGGGTTTGTCCCTTCTGGATTCACTAAAGCTATTTTGAGTGTAATTCAGCCTTTGTTTCGACAATTAAAAATAGTAATACCACTGGGTCGCCTGGGTGGCTCAGTCAGATTCACGTTCAGTTCTTGATTTCAGCTTAGGTCATGATCTCATGGTTTCTGAGACTGAGCCCCCTTGTCAGTGCTGAGCCCACTTGGGGTTCTCTCTCTCTCTCTCTCTCTCTTTCTCTCTCTCTCTCTCTCTCTGTCCCTTCCCTGCTCACTCATTCTCCCTCTCTCTCTCCCTCTCTCTCTCTCTGTTTCTCTCTCTCTGAAACTAAGTAAATAAACATTAAAAATAGTAATACCACTTGCCAATTTCTGAGATATATCTATTGGGAAACAAGGAGACACAGTTTTATTAATTTGAACCCTAAGTATAGGATGCAGACCAGGCCCAGGGGGACGTTGGGTGCAGGACATTCCCGGGGCATCACTTGGAAATGCCTACTAGGCATATAGAATCGTGAGCTGGAGCTTGGGTGAACAGTGCGAGCGGACACGCAGACTTGCCATCAACATGTGGAGAGGAACGGGCTCAGGCGTGGCGTCCAGGGAGGTGTAGTGGGTAACGGGAGGGCGGGACGTGGGGAGGGCCTGGGGAACACGGGGCAGACTGCACCTCCGAAGGAATCAGCGAGGCAGAGGGGAACGTGGGCTGTGGAGATCCCGGAGATGGGGAAGGAGAAAGCTCTGCCCGGTGCTCAGGGCTCGAGATCTCAGAGACGAGCGGGAAGCAGGGACACGAGGACTGAGCACAGCCTTCCTCTTCTCTGCTGGAAATGGCGAAGGCGGGTCTGCGGGCAGCGCAGAGCGGGGCGCACTCGGCAGGCCCGCGGCACGCATGCGCACGCGCCCTTCTTCGGCAGGTGCCGGTCCAGCTGTCCGTGGGCGGTTCTTCGGCAGCTCTTTCCTGTGTAAATGCCTTTTTCACCCAACTCTTGTCGATCAGAAAATCTACTCTACGGATATAAAATTTAAAGACACTTTTTCCAGAGGACTATCATCTCAATGTAAATTACGAGCTTCGTTGATCCTTCTATTCTGCACAGATTTTAGAGGAATTGGTTACGATTAAGTGATTTCCTTGACCTCCTCCGAGTGCCTCTGCAGATTCTGTGACTCTGTCTTAAATATTCAGCCTGAGCTTCAGTTTCTTCATCTGCAAGATGGGGATAATCACGTCTATTTTGGAAGGTTATTGTAAGCGTTACATTGGCTAATACAGGTGAGTGGTCGTCCTGCGGCCAAGAGGTGGTAAATTCGGTAGGTGGAATCAGTGATGGCCCGAATTCCAATACGCTTTCCCCCATCTCAGGGGCCCGTGTGGGAGGGGTGAGGGAGAGAAGTGGGCACGCGCAGCCCCGGCCGCACACACCAGATGAAGACACTGTGGAAGCAGCAGGTTTGGGGAGCTCCATCTGCTGGGGACCAGGGTGGGGGGGACGTGGAGCCTAGAGCCCTGGGGGTGGGCAGAATGGGGAAGAGAGCCCCAGTTTTGGAAGCCAGGAATGGTAGAATCTAAATTTATTAGGAAACAAAAGCCAGGTGAGGTTGGCTCTGAGTGTATAACACGATTATATTGCATCTTAAGAAACTTTTAAAGAATCATTGCCTAGATTTGTGCAGGATGGAGTAGGCTGGAGAGAGCTGAGTTGGGGAGATAACTAGGGGTGCTCCCTGTGCTCCAGGAAGGGGGCCCACGGCTGCGCTGAGACAAGGCATAAGCAATAGAGATCACCACGCAGCATTTTGGGGGAGAAGGAAGAAGGGGGGGTCAAGGGGGCCCGCGGAGTCTTGAGCATTTGCGTGTGGACAGAGGGCCTGTTGTGTCAGAGATAGGAACTCGGAAATCCACAAAGGAAAGACGCAGGAGCGAGAGGGGATGAAGAAGTCAGCCAGGCTTTGGACATACGCAGGTTCGAGATGGCCAGCACACACCGGGGAGTGTAGGTCTGGCCCCAGTGGACATCGGGTTTCGGGGGATTGATGCAAAGAAACGCTGACTATGACGCCGCTGCGAGAAAAGCAGTCGGTGGGGGAGCTGTGGCTGAGGCCGGTCCCCGCAGCGTCTCAGGGAAGCAAGGAGGGGCGTTTAGGAAAGGAGTGCTGGAGACCGAGGCCCTGAGCCCACCTCATTCACAGCAAGGGGAGGCCCTGCTGCCTCTGGCCGTGACCTTGGAAAGGGCAGCAGCTCAGCTGTGGGGCTGGCAAGAGGCAGCGCTCGCTTGGCAGCCTTGGCGTCTGGTTCTGGAGAGTTCCAGATGTGCTCCCATGTCTCAACAGCCATGGTATCTGGAATTCTAAAACCAAGTATACCTCAAGGGACAGTCGTTGTCACATTGGGAGGCGGTATTTTCTCCCTTGGAAGAGCCTTGTATCGTGACATAATCTGGGCAGCAGCCTTCCCCCAAACAATTGACAAAGACCCTGATTCCTTGTGGGGAGCCCCTCACGTACCAGCGCCGCGGACGAAGCAGAGAGAAGGTGAGTGAGGCCCCCGCAGGGAGAGGGGGACAAAATACTGACAACCAGGGACGATGGATCAGGTGGGCGCAGACGTGTGCAGGGTAGGGAAAGAATCCCGTGGTGAGAAGGCCCCTCAGAGGAACAGCCTTTCTGGATATTTCCAGGCCACGTGGCCCAGGAGGCATGGGTCTTAGCGCAGAGCGATGTGCCAGGAGCAACGGAGAGCACATCCTTTCATTTCTTCGATGCCACACACAGCCCCGCGTGCAGACTGCCCTCCCATCCAGGGTGGGCGCATGGCTGGTTCTGTGCTCTGGGGTCCAGAGCTGGCCGTCTTCGGTGGTGCCCACCCTGGCAGTAAACTTCCGGATGGAGAGTCAGATCGCTGCTGCAGCGCCTCCCCCGCTGTCCCTGCCCAGCTGAGGCATGGTGATGGCCGCCCCCTTGCTGGGCTCCTTCTCCTGACTCTTCAAGGGGAAAGTGGGTGACTTCACTGGATCGTCTCCGAGATCCCTCTAGACCCCTGAGACTTATCTCAGTGCTAAACACGGTGAGCCCTCCATGTCCGTCTTTTTTCTTGGTTCTTTAGACACACCGTATAAAGGGGAAGCTGTGTTTTGTTTGCCTAAAGAGACCATGGCATTTCCCCTCTGCATGCACACACACACACACACGCACACACACACGCACACACACATGCACACACACCAAAAAAGTCTACTCAATAAATGTGGAAGTAGAATGCCTTTTATTTTAAAGCTTTGTAATGAGTTTGAATAAAGTTTTACTGCCTCGTAGTCCCAAGAGTTTTTTTTATAAGCGCATTCTCATTACCTGAATTTTATAGTCAAGGAATTTAAAAGAAGGAATTTGTAGATATTTAAGAAAAAAATCATTTTTAATAATGTCAAGTTCTTTTTATAATTGTGAGGTCAGAATTTGTAATCAAATTGTATAATCAGATAAAATGTCTGCATACCCAATTATTACCAATGCCTGTTTTAAACACTGTGAATATTCCTGGGACTCATTTTCACCCCCCACTACCCCGAGAGACTTTTGAGACATTAGCTCACCACAACATTCAACCACCTGCCAAGCATTTTATTAGTCTCTCTAACTGCCCAAAATAATCCTCAAGGTTCCTTTTGAATAAAACTCCAGGCATTGAATGATAGAAAGTAGCATGAAATTGCCGGAGGAGAATGTTCAGGGCACAGCTATGGACAAGCAGACGGGCTGGGTGCCGGCGGAGGCGGGGGACGCACAGGAAGTACGCTGGACACGGAAGTGGGATTCTGTATCCTCTAACTGAAGGCTCAGCATGTTCTGAAGGGTAGTGACCTCTGTCCGTTTGGCTTGTGAAGACACTGGGATCCAGGAGAGTTGATTGGATGGTACAAAGCCACAGAGCAGTGCTTAGGAGGACCTGGCTTCCAAAGAAACATCCGAGTCATCTTTCCCTGGAGTGAGCACTGGGAGCAAGCATGCTCATGGTTCCAAGAGTGGCCCCAGCGAAGGTCATGGGACAGTAAGTTCTAGCAGGTCAACTCCAACCTCCCTCCTACTCAAAGACATTATTCGCAGTTGGAGACCCTGGAAATAAGTCTACTTCCATGGCAGTACACCCCGTATTGCTGTCTGTTTCAGAGGAAAGAACTTAATTCAGTCTTTTTGGATTTGTATATTATTTATGGAGGTAGTAAACACATGGCATCCTTGGTTTGGAGTCCATACTTTTCTTCTTCATCTGACTGTTCAAAGCCTGACCTCACGGTTCCATTGCAAAGTGGCTTCAGAGTTAGTCCCAAAGTGTACAGTTATGATATTTTCTAATTTGAATTTATAAAACCCTGACTACACAGCCAACATGATCATGGTGTGCTCACCCTGAGGGAGTCCGTGCTGGTGAATCGAGGAGTCACATCTGTATATGGTCTTCCCCGCAGGACTTGAGGCGTCACTCCTATGGGTGACCAGATGTTCACCAATTCCATCAAAATCTAACACATGATTGGACTTTATTTCAAAAAATTGGCATTTAAGTTAGACACTAGTTTAAACTTTTTTACAGTAAAGGGTGGTACCCCACATTCTTGGCTTTCTCAAGATGGTCAGAAAATATTGAGAACTCAAATGGATAGACATCTATCTGCTGCTTTAAGGTACGATTCTACATAAAAGAAGGTTACATCATTCCCATGTTTTATCAAAGTTATTTTGTTTCTCAATGCATCCAGAGCCGATGAAGGTAGACAGGAACTACATATTTTAATAATAGTATTAACAAGCCATTGCTGGTTGGTGCACACCCTGGGTCCATGTAAAGTACTTTCATGCACATCATTAGGGAACACAGTCCAAGCAAAATGCCTAGAAGTGAGTAAGCACGGGAGGCAGAGGCAAGGAGTAAGGGCGCCTGGTGGCTCAGTCTGTTACATGTCCGGCTCTTGACTTCGGCTCAGGTCGTGATCTCATGGGTTCATGGGTTCAAGCCCCACATTGGGCTCTGTGCTGACAGCTCAGGGCCTGCTTGGGATTCCCCCTCTCTCCCTCCTCTGTCTCCCCCACACTTATGCATGCACTCTCTCTCTCTCTCAAAATAAAAGCTTTTTAAAAAGAAACAAGTAATAAATGCTGTTGAATAAATGAATGCATGCATGAATGGGTGTTATTCCTACTTTTTGCCCATTTTGAAGATGAGAGTGAGACACAAGGAAGTGACCAAGCTAGGAAGGACCCCAACTGGAAGTCCAGACAGATTGGCCATCTGTCATTTTAACCCCCTTTATCTACTTCAAGGATATGGGGCGCCTGGGGGGCTCAGTCGGTTGAGTGTCCGGCTTGAGCTCAGGTCATGATCTCGCAGTTCGTGGGTTCAAGCCTTACTTCAGGCTCTGTGTTGACAGCTCAGGGCCTGGAGCCTGCTTCAGATTCTGTGTCTCCCTTGCTCTGTGACCCTCCTCTGCTCATGATGTCTCTCTCTCTCTCTCTCTCTCTCTCTCTCTCTCAAAAATAAATAAAACAGTAAAAAAAAAAAAAAGAATACTTAGAGTGGTGGCATCCATGTCTTTGTTGATATTACATCTGATCAGGATTTATTGATATACGTTTGCTCATGATTCTATTAAATCACAGCCATGCTGGGTCAGATGCATGAATCTGTGTTCCAAAGCTGTTGGAAGAAAGTCTGTGAAGACCCGGATGTAAGTGTCCGGACAACAGAATGAAGTCATTAGTGAACTAAGACGTTGACTCCAGCCCAGCGCTACCTGCAGAACTGATCTTTCCTTTATTCCTTCTGAGGGGCTGAATATGCTGAGGTTTCCTCCGGAATTCTGACCATGTCTGATGCAGCACCTACTCAGCAAACACCCCGGGATGGGCACACCTGAGGGGGCGGAGCCTTCGGTCCTGGGTTCCGGGGACTGGCGGTGAGGAGTGGCTCTAGAGGAAGCTGGGGTCCCAGAAATGTTTTGCTCCATTCAGGGCTCTTCTACCCCACAGCTTGACTTGCCAACAGCAGCGACGAATCTGGGAGCCTTTCCAGGGGGATTCCTGAAGCCACAGAGAAAATCAGCAACCCAGACCGTGAGCTCTAGGTTGTCCTGTAGCTAGATGTTCATTACTGCTGCTGTCGCCCACCTTCCAAGGGAATGGTGTCAACCTCTGGCCATGGCGTGGTCCTGGTTTCCTAGGACAGTGGTTTAAAGGTGTTTGTGTGTGTGTGTGTGTGTGTGTGTGTGTGTGTGTGTGTG